>JAUZSX010323208.1:0-11517 GCA_034780655.1 Idiosepius hallami | reverse complement strand
AAAGTAATCACTGAAATAATATTTAAGCAAAATAATTTTGAATGTTTAATTAAATAGATTTTAAGAAAATCTAAATATAAAAACGTACGTTAAAGTTTCAATTATAGAATTTATTTTACCAATATTCTACCTATATATATATATATATATATATATATATATATATATATATATGTTGGGGAAACTTTTATTTTGCTCTTTTTTTTTCTATTTCTTGCTCACTTGTAATGGGTCTTATGTTTGTACGTCGAATTGGTAGAAGTGTTTTTTCGATTGCCAATTGCTTTCTGTACAGATGTTGCACCATCTTCAGGGCTATTAATATTTATTGTTATCTTATATTCCTGTTATTATTTTAATCGTTACCAGAATTTTCCCGAGTTGGGAATTTGAAAATGTTGATATTTTATCGCGTATAAAGGCCTTAAAAGATGATCAATTATTCGCCGAATATATTTGATGTTTTCTCCATCGAAATCTTATTCTTATGATAACGGGCTTCGTATTTTTGAAGAGAGCAAAAAGGAATTAGAAAAAAAAACATTAAGCAGGAAATTTTAGAAAAAAAAAACACTTCAACAACAACTCATGCATTAAGAATATTTTGCTAAAACATACAAAATTACTTTAGGAGAGAGATAAATAAATCAGATGGAATATGCCCAAAAAAAGGAAACTCAAGTAAGAATTTACGTACAATACGTTGGAGACCTTAAAACGCTAACATTATAGAAAAATTCTAATACATGATACTCTATCAAAGGTTAATCCTTTGGATTCTAACTTAAGAAAATTATCAACTCACAGCTGTTCTATTAGAAGAACATATCAGAGCTGAAATATTAGAGCAAAAGAAAAAACACTAAGTCACCAGGGCCGATATATCGGTCCTTTAGGGTTCAAAGGATTAAGTGAATAACTGCACCATAATATTATGAATGTAAATAGAGCAAGCAGTTATCATCAGAGAAAAATGTACATACATAACCCTTTCGACCCTAAAGAGCCGATATATTGGCCTTGGTGACTTAAGGGAAAAAAAAGACGCACAGATATTTCGGCCCTAATATAGTCGTTTAATAGAACGTGTCTGAGTGACTAGTTGGTCATTTTATTAAGGCTGTGTCCTAAGGGTTAATTTTAGAAAGTAGGTAATACAAAGAGGATGTCTGATAGAAATTGTCAAACTGTTAGAAAAAAAGATTCATGTTAAATTTCTAATTCATAAAGTTGAAAAAAGATTCAGGGTTTCTATCCATAAACTTTTACACTGAGTGCTGGTGCGTTGGGCAGCAAATTTGTTTTTTGCTGTTTCCGTAGCATACTTGAGAAAGAGTCGTTAGCCCTATGCTCAACCCACAACGTGGAAGCCCTTTTGTGGGTTATTGAAATCAGTGTTTCCCTTCACCTAGATGAGATACTCTCTCGAGTTAATGAGCCCTATCTGCCTGAGGCGGGTAAAGGTATATTAAAGGGTCGCTAGACGCATACTGCGCCAGGGCTGCTATGTGGCTAAGTACGGGACTGTCTTCATCTCCTTTCTGTTGACCGGGTACTAAAAAAAACGGAATGTTTTCAGAGCAAAATTGACTTTTTTTCCGATTGTGTGAAAATAATTTACAAGCATATTTTTAATAAAAGCATAATGTCACTGCTCTAATTATTAGTACCGTAACAAAAATATTATAAAATAAAAGCTTGTCATGGCCCTACTAATAACTACAGATATAAAGGAAATAGTAAAACCACAAAATAGTCAAGTAATGACAAAAATATTTTTAGATAAAAGCATCACAAAGTACAGAATCAAAAGAAAAGGTAAAATCGTAAAATAGCAAAGTAGCGACAAAAATAAAATATTCTTTAATAAATTCATATTGTTACAGCGCTACTAATAACTACAGAATCATAAGAAATGGTAAAATAGTGAAGTCATGACAAGAATATTCTTCAATAAAAGCATATTGTCACACAGTACAATTTTTCTGCAAATTCAGTTTTATACAAAAAAGAAGAAAAAAAGGGTAATTCAATTCATGGTTTACAAAGAGAAATGTATTTCATATGATTTTTTGACTTCGCAATTTTTTTTTTTTTTGTTAGTTACTCACAATTTTAAACAAAAATATTTCTTTAAAAACGATGTGCAATTTGATAAATTAGCATGTATTCAATCTTTTTAAAATGATTTTTGTTTTAAGTTTGTTTTTTTCTTCTTTCATTTTTTTGTCTCTATCTTATTAACGAATTTGTTTTAAGTGTACAATTGTTGAAGGCATTATCAAACATACTTTTTTTATTAAAATAAAAAGATTAGCCCAACTTGGGAATCATTAGGTTTGAAAGCTTCAAGTAAAATTTGAAATTTACTGAAATTCTAATAAATAAACTAATAAACTTTTAACACAAATTACATAAAAATCTATTTTTAAAATCAAATAAAATTGGATTTTGTTTTCTTTATTTCTTAACTTTCTATAAAATCTTCTGAACAATAATTCTCTTTCAAAAGTGGGTTGAATGATTTTTTTTAAATTCTTCTTAGCTTTAACATGTCGACTAATACCCTTGGTAAAGGTATGAAGCTAAATCTCCCCTCCAGCTATGGGGTAAATAGTTCAAGACCTCAATGGCGGATGTAGCGGATGATGTCTAAAACGGCACTGAAGGCGGTTTGAAGGCCACAACAGAGGATGGCCTCCAGTCGTCGTGGTTATCCATGTCATTTGAACAAGGCCATCCTTTGCCAATGGGTAGTGTGGTGACTGCAGGTGTATCAGTCTTACCACGTTAAAAGACATCCACACACAGGCGTCCTCCCGAAAGGGTTCACATGTACCAAGACGGAGGACAGTCATACTCGACAATGAGTGATCGCCAATGATAATATTGCCAAGAAATCAGCCAAAGAAAAGAAAAAAAAAGACTAAATTTATTTCAGGGAAATATTTCTCATGATTTTTTTTTTAAATGAATTAAAAAAAACTTTTTTATTTTTTTTAAATATTTATTAATTTCATAATTAAAAAAAATACTTGCAAAATATTTCTAAATAATTGGATCAATTAATCATCATTCCTTGATTTTTTTTGGGTCAAATTTTAAAGATAAACTCAAAACAGTACCAAATAAGAAAAAAATCAATTTAGAATTTATTGCCTCTTCCTCTAAAAAACCAACCGATGAAAGTTGAGAATTTTTTTTCATATTAAAATAGCAATATTTATTTTATCGACAACTTTATATCTAATGAAAAAAAAACTTCTGATTTCTAATAATAATAATAATGATAATAATAATAATAATGACTTCAAAAATGTAAGAAAATATTTAATATTCCTTGAATGTATTTTCTTGTACTCTATTACACTTTCAAGATAAAACTAATGATAGTCTAGATGAAAATTCCAATGTTGGTGTCAAATTGGGAATACTGTCTGAATAGAAATATATATATATATATATATATATATATATATATCTGAATACGTCTGGAAAAAAGAATTTTCCATTTTGAATTGCTTTAAATTCATTTGTAATGGGATTTTTTTTCTTTTTAATGTCGCAAACTTCATTTTCAATAAGATTTATTTTTAATACAATTTTTCTTGTTTTAGTCATGTTTGCAATTCTAAGGTTATGGTTCTTATTTGAAATAAAATTTTCTTGTGTGGACGGTGAAATGCTACATAGTTATCGCCAATAACAAAATGTTTTCTTATGGCATCAATATTTAAATTTACTCAGAAAAATTGTTTTTTTTTTTTTCATTTTGAAGTGTTTTGGACTTACGATAATTGTTCTGCTGGAAAATACCTTCTTTTTTTATTGAATTTGTGAAAATATCTTATGTACACTTGGCCTAAAGATTTTTTTAGTAAATTTCTGGTTAAAGGCATAACTTGAAGTTATGAATTTTTGAAGTTATGAATTTTTGTACTATCATAAAAAAATGAACAAAATTTGGTAAAGGTAATATATTGGTTCCATAAAAGAAAAAACAAACATATTTTCAATTTTTTTTTTTTTTTCAATATCTAAACATTATAAAGAAGTTCTGTTTTTTAAGTAAATTCGTTGTAAAATAAAGCCCTAAGAATTTCTTAGTAAGAAGCAAAGACTTAAAACGGTTATGAAGAAGCACTTGATAGTTTAGTAGAGCTTTATTAATACGGAATAGTATTCTCTATCCGGATTTCACTAACAGAAGAATTTTTTTTACATGGGTTTTACATTCTGATTTTCCCTGATGTAAAATCCATGTAAAAAAAGTATTCTCCTGATGATCCTGATGGTGAAATACAAGCAGAGAATACTATTCCGCATACAAATATAATATTCTATTACAAAATTATTTTTGTCTACATAATGAAATTATGAAAACAAACTGAATCTCCATTTCTTGAAAAGTAGAGTTGAATGGAATAATTCAGTTTTTAATCAAGTTTTTTTTTTCTATTAAAATTAATTGATTTTCTGGTGAGAAACAAATGTTTACCTTAAACCTAAATTGAATTTTGTTTTAAATGTATTTATAAAACAAAAAACAAAGGTACAAGAAAAACAAAACAAAAAAAAAACATTATCGATGGCAGCTTGACTTGATTTTTTTTTTTAACTTTTACTTTTTGTATTTTTGTTTTTAAAAAGCAGATAAAGACTATTTTATTGAAAGGAAAAATCTAGAAAAGAAAATGTATTTTTTTCATAAGAAACATTTTTTTTTATTTCAGTCAATGTCTAATATTGGAGAATTGGAAAAGATCGACCATTTTATTTTTATTGTTAAATGAATTTCACAAAGTTTTTCTCAAATCTTCTTGAATTTACTCACACTTTTAACAAACTGGGTTTTTTTTCTCTCTTTTCTTTTTGGGAACAAATTGAATATTGAAAATGGAAACTTTGGTAGAATGTTATAAAACTTTTAGAACATTAACAAAATAATATTAATGTCTTTGTGTATCCCCAATCTCTTTGCTAACTAAATCTGTTCTTATCCTTAAATTCCTATCTTTTTAATGCCAGTTAAGAGTGACTTTAAAATCAGTGAAGAGAAATAAAAATGATCACATGGTACATCTCCCAAGATCAATTCATTATCTATCTAGGGACGGTCTGGAGCTTTAAAAAGGTACGGGCAATATCTATAGAGCAGCCCATCTCATTAAAATAGGCCTTAAGTATCAACTCTTCTAAAAAGGTTCTTGGATAGATTCTACATATGACAATTTTGCGGATATAACAGAATTTTCATGTGCTATTTCTTAACTAACGCTTAAAAATATAATTTTGAAAGTTATTAAATATACTGTCTGTTCTAAACGTGTGGATTATCGACTTGGCCATGTTGCCACTAACCTGCCAGGTATTGGCCAAATGCCCAAGTGCCTAGTCCACTACTGTATCCATCAAAGTTGTTTCTGAAAAACTAAAATTGAGTGTTCTATTATGAAATTAAATCCAAAACTTAATCCTAAATGATAGAAACTCTAGTTTACAATAAAATAACCTATTCATAAAGATACATTTAATACTTGTTTCAATATCTGTAAAAAATGTCATCAAAGTGCAGAAATATCACAAAGATTTTTATTTACAGAGCGAGAATGTTTTAATCTTAGAAGAAATTCAATATCTTAACAAACCATAAATCTAACTTTGAAGATTGATAAATAATAGCCTTTTTTTCAGGATAACAAACGCTAAATCATCAAAATTTGCTCAATTACCCATTGAATAATATTTCCATAAAGACCAGAATAGAATAGAATAATATCACCTTTCATAGCAAAACTGGTATTGAACAATTTATGCATAGCATAGAACTGTTAGAATTGCATCAATTACATGAATTTTAAAACCCCAACATCTTTTCAGTATTACCATTTTTCGGCAAGAATGGGTTGTGGTGCTCCTTTTAAGTCAACTTAAGAGCAGGCCAAAAAAGAAAAAATGGAACTGTGCGCGCGGTGTTACCTCAAAATATTTTTGCTCAAAAAATAATTTTTATGGATGAACTGTTTTAATCTTATCTAAAAAAGAATTTCTCTGAAGAAATAATTTTTAAAATAAATTTTTTAATAATTTAATTGTCAGTATTTAAAAAAATTATATTTTTATTTCAATGAAAAATTATTGTTAAAAAATATTGTTTCAATTTTGTTTTTAGTTCACAGAAAAAATATTGTTTCAATTTAGGAATTCATAATATTTGATTCTCTTTTAAGAATAAAAAAAGGCATCAAAAAATGTATTTATTTGTGAAACAAATATATTGTGTATATTCAATTTTATTCGTCTGTTGTTGTTTGAAACACAACTTTTTTCAATGAGAAAATTTTGGGGACTAACATTATTCCTTTTTTTTTTTTTTTCCTGCTCTTAAATTGACTTGACTTGGGGTACAACAATACATTAATACCGAGTTTTCTAAGACTAAAACACTCTCATGCAGAAAATGAACAACTTCAGATAATTTTTGTAATATTTCTTTAAATTTCCTGATTTAATTTTTATCTTAATATAAAATATGGAAGTTTGTTGCTTTTATTTTATTGTGGAACACATTTTAAAACCTTTATCTTTATATTATAGCCTGAGAAAAAATGCTGTCACCATTGCACCCAAACCAAATGGGTTCAGGGTGTAGCTTAGGGTCCCCTAAACATGGTTCTGCATGTAAATAAAAGTCCAAGTGATTTATATTTTTGTTAACCTACAGAACCAGGCTTAGGGGGTCCTAAGCTATACAATGAACCAACTAAAGTTAAATTCTCTTTGGCTTTTTTTTTTCACCGGATTATTATATGCGTCCACTTTTATCCATTCCTTCATATCTGATTTGTTTATCTCTCGCTTACAAAAAAAAAATCCTGTAATGTTCTGAATTTTTGTAGAGTAATTCTCAGCGAAAGAGTTCAAATGAAAAAATATGTAAGACTTGGAGTGAACAGGAGAGAATGTTTCCACAACTCTTGTACAGTGATGTAATTTTAAGATATTGAGTCAAACTTCTATTATGTCAATGGCAGCTACATTCTTTATCCAATTTTTTTAATGTTTTTTTTTTGTGAAATCAATTTTTAAAAAAAATAGATTTTATGATTTTATCAAAACTTGTTTATTATTATTCAACTGATGACAACATGTTTTTGTCAACTCATCAGAAAATAGAAATAGTATTCGACCACCCTTTAAAAAAAAAATGTTTTTTAGCACTGACACACTTTAATCTGTTCTAAAACTTTTTTTTTTTTGTGCAGTGCAGATCAAATCCCACTTTATTCTCCTTTTTTTTTTTGGGTCACATGACCCGGGCGCGAAAAAAAAAAATTCTGAAATCTTACATTATTTGATTAATACCTTGATCCTTGAGTGCCATGCCAGAACACACTGGTGTGCCTTGTAACCCTCTTATAGTCCAGCAAAAAATGGCATCGCCTTTACACCCAAAGAGAATATAACTTCAGTGGGTCCACAGTGTGGCTTAGTGGTCCCTTAAACACGGTTCTGCATGAAAATAAAAGTCCAAATGATTTATAGTTTTAACAAGCAAAACCGTGAACCATATTTAGAAGACCCTAAGCTAAACTCTCAACCAACTGAAGCTAAAATACTCTTTGGGTGCAAGGGCGACGCTATTTTTTCCCAGATTACTATGTGTCCCACAAAATATTGACATTACATATATAAATGTGTGTTTAGATGTTGCAAAGTAGATAGTGTTATATTTTGATGGCTTCCTCAAGGAATTGTTGATGTTGGTAAAACAGTTATTGAGAAATCCCAGATTATTCATGTGATAAAAGTCAATTTTCATTTTCAGTTAATTAATCCAAAATTGAATGATTTTGGGGTTGAAAGTCAAAACGTCCATTTGCAAAAAAGGCCAATTTGCCATATCGCTCATAACAATTTTAACCATTGACAATAATGTTCACAGAAAAAAAACAAAAAAACGTCTTAATGAAAACATACCGAAATAAATAAATCACTTAACCCTAACCCTTTTGAAAAAAAAAAATCATTTATCTATCTATTTAATTAATTTCATTTTTAAAAAAATTGGACTTTTTGCCAATGGCTGATTTTGCATAATTAAACTATCTTTTGTGGACATTAAAAAAATTGGACTTTATTGTCCATGGGCGAAATTAGAATGGATCTTATGGCTAATTGGACCTTTTTGCAAATGGATGATTTGACCTGAAATTAATTTTAGAACCTTAGTAAGTTAATCAATGAATCAAACTGCTTAATACATGCTCTCCATGGCGCTTTTTTCGTTCTAAATCTGCTTGCTTCTTGCAATGTTGTATTGAATCATAGTAGTGGCCTGTAGTTTATCTAGAATCCTCGTCATTTATTATGGTTTTAGATTCCACAGGATATTTGAAAACCTTAGCATTTGAACCTTCTATTTACAATAGTGACTAACACACAAACATTAATCCATATACTGTTTTATTTGTTTACATGAATAAAAAAAATATTTACCTGTGTAAAAGAGGGCTCTTAGAGGTAGTACACCATAGAATAACGATAGAGCACACAATACATAATTAATAACAATCTTTAAATAGATTTTATATACAATGCTCATTGTCCTTGAGTTTCCTTGTGATAAATTGTCACATATTTTTACTGATCCTCAATTGAATCCGAGGATACAAGATCAATCCCACTCTGATCTGATTACAGATGAATTCTATAATATTTATTGGATCAAAACCATTCTTGAGTTGATAGAATTTTTTTTATTAAATCTAGAATAGGAATCTGTAATTCTATAATTTAAAAAAATTCTATTTGCCAAAGTATTTTTGGCGCTTCTCAAATCTTTTTAATCAATTTGGAGAAATAATTTGTTGATAGAACTTTTTTTTTTCTTTTTAGAAAAAAATATAAATTTTATAATTCTCAAAAGTTAAAAAAAATAGTTTGGATTTTTAATAAACAATTTTTTTAATTACAGGATGGTCAGAAAGTTAGGTAACATTTTTAAGTAAGAAAAAATATTGAACAATACATATATATTTGTAACATTAGAATATAAAACAAAAAATATAAATATCATTTTTTTTAAATAAAATTACTCACTGAGTTTTACGTGTAAAAAACTAATAGATTATAATAGATCATATGTATTGTTTTTTTTTTTTCATTAAGATGTTACCTGACTTTTTGACCAACCTGTAGATTTCCAAAACTCTCTTTCTGTTGATACAATATGCTATCAGTCAATGTGTTTTCTCAATTAAAGTTTATATTAGATAAAAATACACACCTTATCCTGTTCTATAAGAATTTTCAGAAGGCTTAACAAATATATTGTTTCCTTCTTTGGCAGCTAATAACTACAAATGTTTAATTTTGATTTTAGTAGATTTTTTTTAATAACTTATTGAAATTGTTAGCTAATATTTTCTAACTAGTGCCAAGCTTAGCCACATAGCGGCCCCAACACAGAATGCGTCTTATGGCCCCTTTACCCTAAAAACGTCAACTTCACCCCCTAATCATACTGGAGGCTCTGATCAAAAACTATATATATACACACACACACACACACACATATATATATTTTTTTTTTTATTTATCATACAGAAATTATTTTGTTTATTAAGTTTAATTTAATAATTTTGGAGATTTGGTTTTGCTTTGGTTTGAATTATTTATTGGTATGTGGAGGTGATTTTATAGATTTTAGTATGTTTAGGTTGTGGAAGAAGTTAATTTTATTCAGTGTGAAACATAAATGCTAATATTGAATTGTGCAGGGTTGTTGTGTTTGGTTTTCTGACATCATCCGTACCTTATGGTAATCCTTTTTTTTTTTGTTTTAGGAATGCTTACCTTTGCCTTTTGTTGGTAGCATTTTTAGTTTTATTGATTTTAAGTTTTACCGTCCAGGAATGGGAAACTGAAAATAATGATAAAACTTTTTTTTTTTTAACTTTGCAAGCAGTTGTAAAGAAGGGCCCCTTATGTTCTAAACATTTAACATTTGGTTTTTTAGATGGCTTTTGCTATAAATAACAAAACTTTGGGGTCTTTTCAAGTTCAGTTCTTATTTCTTCTACAGGCCACACAGACACACTCAACACAGTCATACACGAATTCATAAAAATAAATGTTATAAAATGGATTTAAAAATCAAAACCAGGTCAACAAAGATTAAGATTAAAAAAAGGTATTTATGCATTATTACTGGGGCACTTTGGGTGTTTTAAAAAATGGAGTGGAAATTTTGATTTTTGTTCAACCAAATTTATTTAAATTTTTAATTTTTAAATATTCTTTAATTTTAGAAAGAATTTGTAATTATTAGAACGATGAAAATTATAAATCTAAAATTAGTTAAATTTTAAATTTTTAAATATTTTTTAATGAGTTTTATTTTAAAATAACATTGTTTATGCACTAAAAATTGTGATATTTTTTTCATTCAAATTTTGTGATTTTTCTGAAGTTAAAATAAGGAGGAGGGGTCCAGAAATGTTGAGTTACTGATATTCTAAAAAAAAAACCAAAAAAAAACCTTGAAATATTTTAATTTTGAAATATAGAATTAACATAAATAGGTTAAATAAAATTAATCATTTCAATTCATTAAGTATTTTAGAATATCTTCTCTCTTTTAATTTAATGTCAGTCTTGGAAGTTATAATGTTTTTTGTTTTTTTTGTGATTTAGTAAAAGGTATTTCTAATTGGAGAAGGATTTAAACACTATTTTCTTTGGTCGTGTTGGCATTTTTTAAAGATTTAATTAAAGTTTTTTAATTATTTCGTCCGATAAAAAATAGACACAATGACAACAAACATCAATTGCACATTACATCTATTAAAGGAAAAAAGAGAAAATATTCTTTTCTGGAAAATAGAAAAATGAATTAAATTTCTTGTTTCTGGAAAAATCCTATTCAATTTATAAAATACTTTTTATTTGTCGAACACGGGTGGTCCACTTGGCCTAGTGGGTAGGCAGTCTGACTTTGAAATTGTAATACGCGAGTTCGTTTCGTAGCCATTCCAATAGTGTTCATAATCAGACTAATGTCCTTGGGAAAGGTATGAATCCCCACATGGAAACAGGGCCGTGCATAGGGCCCCGCAGACCCCACAATTGTGGAAGGAGGCACAAACCCCCAGAATGCCAAATAGCTCTTTGGCTTTCTCAGATCTTTTGTAATGCAAAAAATTAACAATTAATTAATTATTAGGATTAATTAGAAAATGTGTTGAAATATACATGTACATCTATAAACAATTCAATCTGTCTCTCTCTCTGTCTGTCTCTCTCTCTGTCTGTCTCTCTCTCTCTCTCTCTGTTTTTTTTCTCTTCATATATATATATATATATATATATTTGAATATACTGGTAGGGGTACAAAATTTTATAATGCTAACAAATAGGATAAGCCTAGACATTGTTGGCATGATTAGAAAATATTATCTATACTTTAACTACTTATGGACCGACCGGTTTCACCTCGACATTTTTTGTTTTTAT
>JAUZSX010323197.1:0-11517 GCA_034780655.1 Idiosepius hallami | reverse complement strand
GAGTTTTTTAAATCTAGATTGTGGTTGTATTTGTTTCTATGTATAACTGTTGCATAGCTATTGTCATTGTTTCTTAATCATACAACAAACAGTCTTAGTAAAACGTTGAATATTGCATACATTGAAAATATCTTAAATAAAAATAGCATCAAATATCCAAAAAATCCATAAATGAAAATGCTCCATAAAATGCCTATCCTGCAATAAATTTTACATAGGTGAAACATCTCGACCTTACAAACAAAGATTATACGAAAACAAACAAGCCTTAAGAAACAATGACAATAGCTATGCAACAGTATATATATATATATTAATCTGTATAGTGAGAGAAGTTGCTTAAATTTATAGTTATAATGCTCAATATCAGTGATAGTGAATAGTTTTGGCTTGATGACTGCACAGGCAAAAAACTGGCAGTTGCCGAAGGCTGTTGACTCTGTGTCTACACTTAACTATATATATATATGTGTGTGTGTGTTTGTGTGAAAGAGAGATAAAGATTTGAATTTGTTGTTGATTGATTGGTTTGTTTATTTTACATCAGCATATCAACCCTCTTGGGTTATTTAATGCTGAAGAGATTGTTTTGTTTGGTATGTTTATTGCTTATTAAAGTTTTTTTATTCTTTCAATATTTTCTTTTATTTATTTATTTCTTAGGGGGTGGTAAGTATGCATACCATTATGTTCTTTTAAAAAGAACTTTTATTTCAATAATTCTCTCTCTCTCTTTTTCTATCCTCTTGACGGTGTTTCTTTCAGTTGCAAAAAGAAAACTACGATTTCTTTCCACTGGATCGAGCACTTTCTTTGGCCTCAATGGGAAAAGATGCAACAGAAACAAAACTGGATGATCTTTTGGATCAAGTTACGTCAATCGTTGAAAAACAAC
Source organism: Idiosepius hallami (assembly GCA_034780655.1). Lineage (NCBI taxonomy): Eukaryota > Metazoa > Mollusca > Cephalopoda > Idiosepiidae > Idiosepius > Idiosepius hallami. The sequence continues at coordinate 10,622 of JAUZSX010323197.1, read as the reverse complement.
GCAAGGAGGTAAACAAACAAACAAACATAATACAGGTTGCCCTCATACGAATCAAATTTCTGCCTAACTCTGAATTAACCCTTTAATACACCATAAATCGCTAAATAAATGTCCAATCACACTTAATACAGGCGGCCCTCGGGTTACGAACGAGTTCTGTTCCTACACTGGCAAGGTAACACGAATTTCCACGTAACTCAGAATTAACCCATTGATACACCATAAATCATTAAATAAATATCTAATTCCGTTTATTACACTTAATACAGGTGGCCCTCGGCTTCCGAACGAGTGCCATTCATATGCTGGCGACGTAACCCAATTTCTGCCTAACTCTGAATTAACCATTTAATACCCCATAAATTGTTAAATAAATATTAATTTCACTTATTATACTTATTATTAATTCAATAAGATAAAATTAGAAAAAACAAAATGCTTAGCAAAGATCAAAGTGTTTACAAAACAAAAAACTTAATAGAAAAATTGCTTTTTTTTTTTAAACAAAGGCTGTTTTTTCTTAAAAAATCACAAAATTTCAAGCGTCGTAAAGTCAAAGTCAAGTCTGTCATAACCCAATGTCCATCTGTTTCACATTTTTCTTTGAATATCAAATTATTGAAGCATTTTCTGACATTCACTGACAGGCCATTTCATTGCTCAACATCTTATTTTTTAGTCTATTGAATTAATATTAAGTACAAGTTCAAAACATACTTATCAATATACAATATTAAGTACAAGTTCAAAACATACGCCCCTACTAGAGGGTGTCGTTGGTGCCGTGCACAAAAATATCACTATGTCGACCCAATCAGGGCGGATCAATCTCTGGTCTGCCCTCCTTAAGTGCTAACGGACACTAGGAAAAATTTATAACAATACGGACTTTTACAAACCCTTTCAATAATAAGTGGAATCGGATATTTATTTGGCAATTTATGGGGCATTAAGGTTTAATTCCCAGTTATGTGGAAATTCTGGTTATGTCACCAGCGTAGGAACGGAACTGGTTCATAACCCAATGGTGACCTGGATTTTCATAAAGAATGATTATTATCATTATAACAAGTTTTATTTTTGTTTTTCTACGCCAAATTTCAACAGATAAATTTTCTGCGATGCCTTAATATCAAAAATGTTTACAATTTATATATATATATATATATCTTTTCCAGGAAACCGAAAAGAAACGGAGAGAGGAGCGCATGCGGCAAAAACTCTGGGAACAAAAACATCGGTTAGGGTCTTTTCGACGGAAGGCAAAACTACCAGTTCCTCGTGAATCTGACCCCCTAATGCAAATGCAAGGAATGCCAGGGGGACAGTATGGCGGAGTGGAAGAAACGAGATACATGGGACACTTAAACACCGTCAGAAGATTCAGTGATCAGCATATGGCTGCTGGGGTGGTAGGTCCACTCCCTTCAGGAGTGAGTGGATCTGGGAGTCCCCATCCAAAGCAGGACCGACCTGGCTATCACTATGGTTCGGGTTTACCACAGGGTCCGTCCTACCAACAAGAACCTGGGAGCCCTCGTCACTACAGAGGGTACAGCCCGTCAAGGTTTGATTACGATGAACCAAGTGTACGGAATTTAAGTCCAGTAAGATACGATGACAGAATTCGAAGCCCTTGTCGTTCGCGTCACGGCAGTGACCCTGAACTTCTAGGCTTTAGTCCCATCCACACCCGTCGCCAGTCTCGGGATTCCAGCTATCTTCGTCAAATGAGCCCAAAGTGGACAGACAGTCGTGCAGCTTCACCGAGAACCTCAGCAATTTTCTTTCCGGACTCTGACTCGACACCTAGTCTCAATCTCCGAGACCAGGGACCACCAGAGAGAGCAATGCCCACTGTTGACCTGGTGACCGACCCTCTAATAGATCTGCCCCCCTATGTGATGGGACATGATATACCAGCAACGAGAGAGCGGGAAACAGATACAGACAGTGTGGATTATAAATAGACACAAGCAATCTTTGTTGGATTTTGTTTTTAAATGAAGAACACCAAAAATGGTGAACGACTGACGATAATGTTATATTCATCATTAACCAGTTTAAAACACTTCGACCAGTGCATATATGTTGGAATTTACACAAAATAAATATCATTATAATCTTACACATGTATATGTATGCCTATGACTATGATATATCTGGAAAAGTCTTTTACTAAAAGTCTTACATGTGTTGTTGTTGCACGCCTAAACAAGAAAAGATCTAATGGTCATATCCAGTGCCGTATGTAGCCACATAGCGGCCCTGACGCAGAATACGCCTTGCGGCCCCTTTACCCTAAAAGAGCCAACTTATTTACCTTGCGCCCTTCCCTGCAGTTGCGGGGACTCTAAGCACGGCTTTGGTCATATCAGGTTTCAGATGATGATATTTAATAATAATATGCATAACAAAAAGAGAAAATTATTTGATATAATCAAATAGATGAGAAGATATGGAATCATTAATGATAGAAAGATACACAAATTTTGAAAGGAGACTTTTAATAGAAATTGTCAAATTGTATGCAAGTCTATGTGTGTTTATGTGGGCTTCTTTATCTACAGATTTATACATCCAAATAATATAACATTTAAATAGTCAATTGACTGCGGATTAAGAAACTTCTCATAAGAAGTGTTTGAAATACATTAGATTTCAAGATAATACATAAATCAATTACAAATGTGTGTTGATACAGAATCAGTAGTTTGCTTTTACTCAACAAATAGTTTTCAAATTTATAGAACAAACAATACAAATTCCCACTAAATTTTTTTTCAATTATATAATATTAGAAAATAAACCGTTTTTAATTTTAAATGATACCTGTAAATAATTTTAAAATTTGCGTATAAATCTATTTCATTCTTATCAGAAATCATCTGTGCAACTCATCCAATATATGTATGTATATGATATATAGTAAGTTGAGTCCAACACCAAATTAGGCACAAGGCCAGTTTTATGGGCACATTACTTTCCCAGCCATTTTTGGAGTCAGTGTTATCCTTACACCAAGCTGAATTCATTTGCTCGAGGCAGACGAAAATAAAAGTAATAGTTTTGATTAGGATTTAGACTCTGACAATACAGTTCCAAAGTCTAAGCTTTTACCACTGCCTGACCTTCCGATGGGAGCAGTCTTCTCAATTCTGAGTCTGACCATTTAATTTTTTTTAATTCAAACATACGCTCCTACGTGAGGGTGTCATCAGCGATGTTTTTGATGCACGGATCCTTAGAGAGTTTAAGGTCTCACAATATCATACTCTCTTCACCACACCGACCAATCTCTGGTCCACCCTCCATAAGTGCTAACAGACACTCTAACAAATTTATAACGATATAGAGTCTTATGAACTCTTTCGATTGGTGTTCAGGCGAGGCCAATTAGCATGACGTTGCACAAATTTTATTCTATTTCATTTATTTTAATGTATATATATGTATATATATATATATATATATATATACACTTACTTACAAGTTTGTCCTACTTTTTATACATGTTAACACTCTCTCAATTTGGTGTCATATTTAAGTAATTTAAATTGAAATTTGTTGTTACACACATGTTTGTATATATGCACACACATAATAAATCATATATATATATATATATATAAATATATGGGTGTGTGAATGATTCTGATGCTTATTAGCAAAACAATCTAACAAAAAAATACTTTTAAAAAGTTGAAAATTAAAGCTGTTTCAACTTTAGCTTGTGTTTCATTAAAAGCAGCAAAATATTTCAAGTTGTGAAATTATTTTTACTTTTTTTTAAATTTGATAAAATAAATAGACACTCTATAAATGTTCTCAATGAATGGGTTTTTAACAACCTACATAAAATAAAAAAATTATAAATATAAGTTGTACATATGAAGAGTTGATTTGATTAAAATAGAATATTGTTATACATAAATAATAGCACATACATATATGCATGTTCTTGACTAAACAATGTTACGTTCTTATGAATAATTGTGCATATGCACTTTTGAAACATTTGTCAAGTTTTAACTCTTAAAAAAACGCACACGTAAATCAAAGCCTGTTTGCCCAGACATATTGTATCTGGCCATGAACTTTGAAGGAGAAACTAAGGGGAGCTGCGAAAAGATAGGATCTTTGTTGATCTGATTATAATGATATTTAAATTGAACTCTTATGACATAATTACAAAAATATCATATTTTTGTAATACCTTAAACCAAATGAACAAACATTACAAGTGTTTTAACAAGCATAACAAAAAAAAAACTATCATCAAATAAAGAAGACATTCTTTTTGCAACGCCTTCCAAAAAGGATTAAAAAAAAAAAAAAAATGAAATAACAGTATTTTTAGATTATTCGAACTTCTATTTTTCCTATCGTTATATGCACAATGTTTTGATTGGTGTACCTTTTAGACTACTTTGAGTGATGAAGTACGGAACCCAATGAAATGTTGTGTAAGAAATGGTTGAACCAAACCTTAACATAAAAAAAATTATATTTAAAAAAGACAATAATAATAAAGATGAGGAGACGTCCAGAATTATCTAAATGATACTGAGTATCAAGCTTCACCTCAGATTTTAAGATATAAAAGAAAGAAAACAATATTGGCCTTTGGTTAAAAGATAAAATTATAGAATCATGGAAAAAGAAAATTTACAGAAATTTTGTCTCACTGGAGGAAAATCAAAGTTATTAAACAGTTTGAAAATAAATAATGGATTGTGTGCCCTTGATCATGGATTATGTGCCCCTGCCCATTAAAAATAAAGTTCAACAAATAAAACGAAAAAATCCTAACATTTCCACTAAAAAATTTAAAAACATTTTTATGATAAAAGATTACAATATCTCAAATTTCTCAATGACTTGAAAAAAAATTGATAAAATTCCAAATTAAAAAAAAAAGATTAACTTAAAACAAAACAAGTTTTCTTTTTTATTGAAAAGTACAACTTTTTCTATTTTACAAAATTCTAAAAATTAACTTTTTCTTTTCATTGTGTTACAATCTAGAAAGAGTTGTAAATCCTAAGATTTCTGTATGAAATCAATTATTTTTATTCTGTAAATTCTTAAAGGATAAAGGAATTTTTGATACTTTAAAGTGAAACTTATGTGAATGTGTCAGGGTTTTTCCTGTATTTTGATTATTACAAGTTCAACTTAATTTTTAATGATTCAAAGTTTAAATAAAAAGGGGCATAACTCTTGTTTTATTTGAACAGGGGATATATCTCGTGATTTAAACAACTCAAAATGTTTCCATGATACAGATCTTTTCAAATGACTGAGATATTGGGTTTTAAAGACATTTGCTTATAACAGTGTCAAAAGCTCTGAAAACCATATTATTACTATTTAGAATCAAAAGACAATAATAAAATGAACTTTGACTTTGATTCTAAGATATTATATTTACTTGGTGAGCATCAACCCAAGTTTGGCACAAGATATGTTCTTTTGGATAAAAACAGGATTTGGAGATCTGTGACAAAAACTCATTTTCTAAAGTTAGACAATGGCTATTTGGGATTTAAAAAATAATAATAAAAAAAATTCTTTTTCTATGAAAATAAAATCAACAAACTTTTTGCAAAGATTTTTGATTTTAAATAATAAATTTACCAGATCTGTTGCCAAATTGAAAATGATTTCTAGATCTTGCATGGAACCAACCAGCTTACAAGAATGAAATTCTAAATGAGAATGATAATATATATATATATATATATACTTCTCCTTTTGTTTATTTTGGAATTTGGAACTAGTGAAAAAAAAAAAAAAATGAACAAACACGTTTGGATTTCTATTGGTTGAAAAATACCAAATTTTGATTCAGTCCGAAATTCCAGGAAAATTCTCTACTCAGAATTTCTATTTGAATAAAAGTTTTCAAACAATTTTAATATAAAATCAGAAAAAGAATCTTACATTTGCTGACATTACTTGAATGAATGAAAACTTTAAAAAATACCTGATTTTTAAAAATCAGGTATTTTTTAATCAAGATCAAAAGATAAACGTGTTTTATTCTTATTTATTAATTACATCAGTTCCAGATCAAAATTTAAAAAGATATATAAAAAAAAAGATGTCCTATTCCTGTGTTCTAGACCCACGTAAGATCCTAAAGGCCTTATTGTTATGTAAAAAGACAATTAATAAGTAAATACAGTTATCTTTGACAAAAGCAATTTAACTTCATACAGCAAGATGTCAAAATTAAAATTATATAATTTTCCTTGGATTTGATCACTCAGAAGCAACATGCTCATTGATTGGGAAACAGAACTAAAAATTTTAATCATTTGCTTTCAATTTGTATGGAAATGCTGCTTTGAAATAACTGTGCCCAATCAAAACAAAACTAATTATAATTTCATTCCTGTTGTTCATAATGGAATATACATTATAAAATTAGTGTTTTTTTTTTCCTTGCCAAAGACCTCATTGATATTTTTTAAACATAAACGGGTACAAGAGTAACCCAATTATTCTGCCTTATGGATTTTAGAAGGTTATTCTGATCTTTTGTTTGATTAATTAATCCATCTTCAAAAGGATTGACTTTTTTTTTTAATTGAACTTTTAATGAAATGCAAAAGCAGACAAAGATACATTCTAAAATAAAAATAAAAAACAATCTTAAAAGAAAGAAAAAAAAAAAAAGGACCATTCATGATTTTTTAATAATAATTATTATTATTATTATTATTATATCCACCCCAACCCTTAAATCTGCACCTTTTTTTCTTCTTGTTATAAAAAAAGACAAAAAGGAAATGCGGTTTGAATTTTGGTTTTATGGTAACACACACAGACACACACACATTAAAAAGAAAATGACGATTTCCCAGAAACCCAGCCATTACTGAATGATTTGAAGAAAAAAACAGACAAAAACTTCTATAAAAGAAATGCAAAACCTTTAAACACCAAATTATCAAATATCAATTAATATTTCCCATCTAAAGACACTAAGAATCGGATTTTTTTCCAGACACAAAAACAAGAAAAATGATTTTCCAAGCAAACTTACCCAAGACCAATATTTCAATTTACTAATTTATTATTTATTAACTTAAACACCTATTTATTTATTTGATTACATTGTCATTATATATATATATAATATTGATAAAACAAGATGCAGTTTTCCATTTTCGTAAGTTTTCGATTTTTCCTTGCTGCTAAGCAAGACCTATTATATATATATATGTGATGAAAGAGAGGGAGAGTGTTTATTACTAACTAAATGTTACCAATGTTTAATTCCACGGTGTTCATACCCAAAAATTTTGGAAATAAATTATGAAATATGAATTTATCCTGCCAAATACATTTTAACTATGGATAATAAGTTTTACTTTTTCATTTCTTTTGTTTCAAAATATAAAGGTATTAAAGATAAAAGCTTTAAGTAAATTAGTTAAATATAAAGGTGTTAAAGATCAAAGGTTTTATTAAATTAGTTTAACACCTGTATATTTAAGAAAGTTAGAATTTATAAAAAACGTTTTTTAATGTGCTTCTTTTGTTAAACTTTTTTTTAAAAGATAAAACAGTTTTCATAACAAAAGTTTTAAGTAAATTAGTTAAATGAGCCTCAATGAAATCAGTAACATAGAATTTAGATATTTGAATTTCTTTCATATTCCCAGGCATCAATCCACACACTTAAGTCATTTGATTAATCAAAGTCTAGAAAATAACAATTATTTTTTTTTCTCAATTTTCATTGTTTATGCCTTTTAGTTTAACCCTTTAAACCCTAAAAAAAACGATATATCAGCCTTGGCAACTTAGGGCAAAAGAAGACACACACAACGATATTTCAACCTCCAACTTTGGACCCTGACTTAGTAATATTACCAAGTAGTCACTCAGAACCGTTCTATAAAAAAAAACATATTAGGGTCGAAACGTCAGTGTTTCTATTTTTGCTTTTCTGTACTAAGGCCGATATATCGGCCCCTTAGGGTTGAAAGGGTTAAAAAGCCTATTGAAGTGAATAATAGAAGAATAAAACGATAACAAAAGAGTAGCCTTTGATAAAGGTTTTATCTACTTAAAAATATACAAACAGCTTTGTTAAAACAGAGTTTAAGAATAACACGGAACGATTACTCAAGTCCAAGGGAGATAACTCATCCGATAGTTTAAATCATAAACACCTGAGATAGATATCCATCCTATAAGCTTTGTTTGATTTGTGTTTAACGGCTTATCAACCTCTTTTTAGGTCATTATAGTGCCGAGAACAAGTACTATTGGTAAACGTTATTTTTTACACACATAGTTTTTAATAACCACCAAGTTGCACTATTTAATCCATAGCTGGAGGGAGGATGGAGATTCATACCTTTCCCATGGGTATTAGTCGACATGTCAACATAGACGGAATAGCTTAGATTCTAATCCGTGTATGATGGATCTGAAGTAGACCACCCCTGTCGCATAAGCACCAACCCACTGACGATAGAACCCATTACTCAGATAAATGACGACAAACTAACAATATAGCCCAGCCTTGCCCAGGTGGAGGTGGAGGTGGAGGACCATAAAGCTAAAAACTAAAGTTAGTAATATTATCTGGCCCTCTTTGTTTGCTTTAGTTCACGGCATATTAACCTTTTTAGGTCATTTAATGCCGAGAACAATCACTTTTAGCCTTGCTCAGGGGTTTGTTGATGACTACTTAACAGCTATTTTTCCAACTTAAAAAGAAATTTAGCAATATTGCCCAGTTTTGCTAGAGAGGGTTGTATTTGACCACTAAGCAGCTATTTTTTTGACTGAAAACAAAATTAAATTTGTTCCACAGGTCTGAATAACCTTAAACTCAAATAAATAAAGCTCTACAACGGTATCGAGCACTTTGGTTTATTTATTACTGACCTTAAACTCATCCATAACCCATTTACAAAGAGTTTTACAACCTACGTATGTATATAGAAATTAAATCTCGACAATGCAAAAAAAATATACATAAAATGAAAAACACAAAATAATATTATAGGAATTATTTACGTACTATTACACAAAAAGCCAAAACTTAAAACATTTCGGTTGATTAACCATTATCGAGGCTAAGATGTTTAGTAAAAATAAAATATATGAATAGGATTGAAAAATGTTCAAGTTTAGACTACTATATATATATATATATTTTACTAAAATTAAACTGCACAGCAAATTTTGGGATACCCTGTGTGTGTGTGTGTGTATATATATATATATATATAGGATTAATCATTCTTGGAATTAAATGACTTTAAAGTTGTTAGATGCCAGTCTAAAGTAAAGTAATCGGTATGTCCCCAACCTCGGGTGCTGATATGCATAATATATTTATGTGTAAAGGTATTTATATTATACACATTAGCAACTGAAGTTGAGGATGTAGAGTATTACTAGTTAATTAAGCAGATCGGTTTTTAAAACAAAAAAGGTTAACTGATGGAGCACAATATATAAAAACTAATTTGGTTAATTTTTGTAAATTTAAAAAAAAACTCTACTTTCTTCTTTATTATTATTTTTTATTTGTAGGAAGCAGGGATCTTTTTTCTAAAAATATTTCATAATATTTAAGCAAATCCTAATAATTTTAAAATGAATGAAGACTGTAGTAAATCCGAAACAAAGTAGATATAAATAAGCTGTTAATATACATAAGGAGTAGAGGTGGTTTCTACTCCGCTTAAGCTTCATAGAAGTATGAAAAAGTGTCCATAGAAACATATGTAACTTTAAATAAGATGCCTATTGAAAAAAAAAGTCTCAATGAAATTACCTCCCTTAGATTTAAAATACAAAACATAAACAGAGGAGAAAAAAAGAAATTACAGAATTAAATGGAGGCATTGAACGACCAGCGTGGTGGAATGTTTGAGGATGGGGTCATATATCCGAAATATAACAAAATAAAAAAATATTATAACAAAACCTGCATCATTTAAGCCTTTATATATAAAAAAAAAATTATTTAAAATACAATTCCATTCGTTTTCGTGATAGAGTTACTCCCCTTGAAAACATTAAATTCGTAGTTTTTGTAATGGAACTTCTTCGTTCATAATCCTAACGAATGTATGTTGTTGAGGTTTTTATTTAATTCTGCTATTTAGCTTTTTCTTCTTAAAAACAACATTAAATTTATTGAAAAGATTATTAGCGACAAGATTTTTTTTCTATCGAAAAAAATATTTTTCAATTATAATTTGAGATTAAAAAAACTTACATAAAAAAACAATCTTTCTTACCTCATGTAACAAACAGTATTAATAATCAAAGCATTTTCATAAATTTTGATCATACATCAATGAAGCGACATAAATTAATAAGTAGATATAATTCTTATTTTAATAGGCCAAATAAAATACTTAAACTCAAAAGCATACTTGTGGCAGTGGCACTGTGCGTTCAAACACATAAGAGTAATATTATGGATCAAACACACTTAAATCATAGTAAATTTATAAAAATATGGAAATCTTACTAAACAAAGATTACCATGCATCACAAATGATAATATCTCCAATTACAGCAAATTTCATAACATTATCTCAAATACATATGGAGCTATGTCACATTATAATAGTACT
>JAUZSX010323186.1:0-11520 GCA_034780655.1 Idiosepius hallami | reverse complement strand
AAAGATTTTTTTTTTATATATATATATATATATATATATATATATATATATTTATTAATATTATATAAATAAGAATAAAGAATCTACTATAATGTAGTTATAGAATTTTTAAAACCTGTTCACATGAACCAGTGCGAACAGGCTGAATCCCATCACTGGTGTTGGTGTTTAATTGGGGCATTTTTGCAAAATTGTTCTATACAATTTTGTCTGTTGTCCGCCATTTTGTTTGAGTAAAAGCTGTGACATCAACCAAATTATTGTGTGAATGTGTGTAATAGTAACAATCAAGATAAGGACACTTTTTAAAAAATACCAGACTATGTTGGATATTGAAATATAGACTGGGACAAAAACCACGAAAATGTATATTTCAAATCTGCCATATATTATAAAATCATGATTTAATTATGTTAATTAAAAATTGAATGAAATAAATTAAAATTCTGTGCACACTCTCTCTCTCTCTCTCATACACACACACACACACACACACTTCTAAATTTCTCATTTGTTGTTTGTTTTTAAGTTGATTATTCATTCTTGGTTTCAAAATGAATTTCTGGAAACAAGATAATTGAATTTTAAAAATCCAGTCTTCAAGTTTTTGCTAGGGCTTTGCTGATCGGGGACTTGCCACTAAGGTAATTAAGGAAGCCTTTTATATAAAACATTTAATCCTTTTTTCGACTAAACTTATTTCTAATGTTGTTTTTTTCATACTAAATTCATTTCTAATGCTTTTCTCTAAGGAAATTATGAAAGCCTATTAAATAGAGAGCTTGTACCGTACATATGTAAATTTTAGTGGTCTGAATCATTTTTTTTAAATAACTATTGTAGTTTCATTTACTGAAAAGCTCTACAAAACAGCAAGTTTTAATTTTTTTTTTCTTAATAAATAGGTATTGGGGTTTTATTAGGCTAGTTTTACGTGCTTGTTACACTCCCAGGCTTTTTGTAATTAGTAGGGCTATGACAATATTAATTTTATTTGGTCGGGCACCAAACCAAGTTAGGCACAAGGCCATTTTTACATCCTTGATATACCTTGGATTTTTTAATTCAGTGTTACCCTTCACCTAGATGAGTTGCTGATCTAAATTAACGAGCCTCATCTGCCCGAGGCAGCTAAAGTGAAACTAATGGTCTTGACTGGGATTTGAACTTTTGCAATAAGATTCCAGAGCGCAAGCTTTTACCAATGCTCCACCGTCGCTGCCATAGAGCTATAACAATATGCTTTTATAAGAGAATATTCTTGTTGTTATGTGACTATTTTGCAATTTTTCTTAATTCTCCAGCTATTAGTGGGGCTGTGAAAATATACTTTTATTAAAGAATATTCTTGTTACAGACCTAATAACTAGGATACAGACAGGAATATTCTTTAATAAAAAGCATATTATCACAGACCTAGTAATCAGTGTTGCCTTTCACCTAGATGAGTTACTCCCATTGAGTTGACGGGCCTCATCTACTCAGGATTTTGGAATCAGTGTTATCCTTACACCTAGATAAGTTACTCTCCCGAATTAATGAGCCTTATCTGCCCGAGGCAGCTGAAAGTGAGCATAATGGTTTTGACTTGTATTTGAACTCGTATACGCATACATAGGCGACTTGAACTTTTTTATTTTGTAAAAACGTTTATTGATACGTAGATTAACTTGTTTCTATAACATTTCAAGTTCAAAATGATAATAATTAACTTTAAAATGGACTTATTTTCAAGTAAAAGAATCAATCGACTTCAAAATGAAGTTTGTTTGATTATTTATCATTTTGAAGTTGATTAATTCTTTTATTTGAAAATGAGTCCATTTTGAAGTTGATTATTATCATTTTGAACATGAAATGTTATAGCGAGGAAGATTTTTTTTCAGCTGTTGTGACTGATCATCACATCTTTTTTTGTGGGTTTAGGAAGATATCTATATGTAGGGGACATTGTACAATCATCATGCTGCTCCCAATAATTGACCTAAACAGGGTGTATCACCACACAGTTACTATGCTTCTTAAACATTTGTGGCCAAATTACAATGTAGAAATAATAATGTAAAATCAAAACAAATTAAACTACAACAAAACAAATTCCATTTGTTAAATAAAAAAGCAAAATTGACATTAATCACACAAGTCAAGGAGGGGGGGGACAGCAGGTGAAAGCAATAACACTACTCCTCACCAAACTGCAATGATAATTAAAATACCCTCCTGATAATTACGCCTACCCATCCCATATTAAGTTCGAAACACACCTAGGGTTAAATTCCATCTCATAATCTATCACACACACACACACATATATATATTATTCAGACAAGTTTCATTTTTTAAAATTTTGAATTTTTTTTTTTAAGTCAGTTTTTGTTTTCATATTAATCAAAAAATATATTTTTAATAAAACTTGTCTGAATATTAACATTCTGCACACACACACACACACACACACATAAGAAAAAAAGAAGTCAAACAGATGGAAAATAAAGAAATTATAATCGTATATAAAATTCATGACATGCAAAAAAAGAAAGAATTTAACAGAAAAATCAATTTTGTATAAATCGCCCACAAAATTTTCTTCATTCAATTTTTTTTAATCACCCATCAAGAAAAGTTCCCCAAAACAAAATTTCCCCCATAGCCATCTTTTAATTTTGACCAGAAAAACTGAAATGTTAAAAAAAAAAAAAAAATCAAATAAAGATTCACTCGATTTTCTTTCAAAATGGCTGAAAATCTTGACCCAAATTCTCTTCATTTACAAAAAAAAAAAAGTGAGAAAAAAAAGTTGATTGGAATGTTTTTAGAATTTTTTTTTTTTCATATTTTTTAAAATCTAAAAAAAAAAACAATCAAAGGAATTTTTGTAAACTCAAAAAAGTTGAACTAAAATATTTGGCACAATAAAACAATTAACAATTAAATAATTGTGGAGTTTCTTTTTAATTTTTTTTTGCTTATTTATTTGTCAGTTGCTGGTTAGTTAATAGGTTAATATTTAATGAACTGTTTAATATTTGATTAAGTTTGTTTGTTATTTGTTGTTTACCTGTTAATTGTTTATCATTTGATTGTTTTTATTGTTTACTGTTATGTTGTTTTCCATTTGATTGTATTGTTTAGCATTTCTTTTTTTTAATTGTTTACTGTTTAACTTTTTTTTTTAGGGGTTTGAGTTTTTTCTACATTTATCTATTTGTTGTTTATTCATTTTTTACTTTAATTTTTATTTCATTTTGTTCTTGTGGTGTTTTTATATTTAAGAGAAACTCGAATAACCACTCTTTATTGTGAATGGCATTGTCATAAGCGGAAAGAGTTGATTTTTTTTTTTTTTTAAGACCATGTTTTTTTGATTTTAAAAAGAAAAAAAAAATTTTTATTATGCATGCATTCAAATATCTACTTACAATTTGTTTTTTTAATTAGTTTGTTTGTTTAATTCATTTATTTATTCTTAATTGTCTATAAATCAATAATATATAATCGAGACCTAAAATGAAACATCACATATGATTTACCCAATCATTGGATTCACAATGAAAAGATTGTACAATAGCCTTGTGCACTGGCTGGATTCAAATATTAAATTTAAATTGAGCCAGATGAAAGGCCTTTCTTATGTCCACATTGGAGTCCAGTTGAAATATCACCCAATTCTTAAACAATTCAACATTTGAGTGATAACAAAAAGAAAAATTAATTTAGATTTTTTTATAAAAAATTAAATATGAATACAAAGAAATAATTCCTGGATTACTTTTTGGTTGTGGGTCTTTGTGATTAAAAAGCCCCAAATATTGGATTGTATTGGTTTGATTTCTATGAACATCTACTGATATATCAATCAACCAAGGGTTGACTTGTTGACCATCACACCAACCATCACGTCCATATAACCAGGTACCATGTTCATTAGGGACCACACCCTCAGCAACTCTATCAGCACAACCCAAAGGAGTACCTGGAAAAAATAGATTTTATTCATATTAATTTAATCCCCTCCCACCATTTTATTTTTTTCAATATTTGTCAAAATCAAATGATTTTAATTAATTTTTTACTTCGTTGTTTAATTTAGTGGCAAAACATTACTTTTTTCAAAACCAAGAGATTTTACATTGTAACTTAAATCAGCTTCTTAAAATACTTACATGATTTATTTGATTTAAAATGTTTACAGTTTTAATCCTGTTAAAATTAACATTTGTCTTTTTATTTAAGAATTTTTATTTTTAGTACTAAATACCATTTTGAAATTATACTAAACAGCAATGATTTTTTTTAAATGAAATGAAAAGTAATATTAGTTAAAACTTAGTCTCATTGTTTTATATAATACAGGCAGCCCTCAGGTTACAACAGACTCAAGTTATGCAGTTTCACATATACAACACTTGAATTTTTGTCACTTTAAAAAAAAAAGTCAATTCTTTTAAACTTTTAGTCTTGTAAACACTTTGATTAGCATCTTAAATTTTTATTTTTATTTTAATTCGTTTTATTGAATTAATATTACATATAATAATATTAAGTAGAATAAGACATTTATTTAGCAATTTATGGGGTATTAAAGGCATAATATAAATAACTATAACATTTTGTGTATGTAACTCTATAGTTTTTAGGTCTTGTGACATAACTGTTACTTTTATCATCATGGTCTTTGACATAAGATAAAATTGCAAAATGATTATACTGCTTTTTACTTAGACTTTATCCCAGCATAAGCCAAATTTTAAACAAAAATGCAGTTAAAATCTCAATAATAATATATGTACCAACTACATAATATAACTATATATTTTTTTGATGTGAAGAAAAAAAATCCAATAGTTTTTATATTTCTTTCTCTTTACCTGCATTTGTAAATTTAATGCTGTGTCTTTTTCCATTGATGATAAAATGGTGGGAAGTAACACAAAATTCTCCACATCCATTGTCGTCACTTCCATGACCCGTGATAACTGCATAAATAACAATCTAAAAAAACAAAATATATTTTTTTTAAAAACATCCTTTCTCGAGCTAACTACAGAGTGGACCAAAAGAAAGATATACAGTGATTAAAAGTAAAAAAAAAAAAAAATCTAAGAATAGGTTTATTTTTAGATTTCAAAATACTAAAATGATATTAAACAGAAACTGTTTCATCCTCAAAATGTTCTCTACCAACATTCTTCATAATTGGTGAAATAAACAACATTTATACAGCATAATAACAGTATATTTTCTTTTGGTCAATTAAATGTTCTTTTTATTGTTGCCATAAAAGAATTTAATGATTAGGCATTCTACATAATAAATTGTAAGTTATTTAAAAGACTTTCAATTAAAACAATACTTATTTCTTTAGGAATTAACTTTATTATTTGGACTTTTGTCCTCATCTTAGTAGTTTCTACACTATGTTTCAGCCTAGTTCACCTCAGGCTGTCTTTAGGTATAGTGTAGGAACTTCAAAAACTACTAAGGTGATGACAAAAGTCTGAATAATGAAGTTAATTCCTAAATTATAAAGCTTCATCTCAAAAATGTAATACTTATTTCTGTTGCCAAATATTTTGAATATAATATATATAATGGATTAAATATAGCATACTATGATTTCTATACTGTAAACTCTTCTAGTCTACTGGGGTTGGTATAACAGCACAATAGACTAATATAGTGTATTAGTAATATACTGAATAGTAAATATAAATCAATCATAGAATTATATATGTATGTAAAATTCTAATTCTAACCTTTTTGAATTGATCAGTTACATTAAACTGAAAAGGTTTGAAATGAGAATTATAGTTTTGATCAAATGTTGCTCCTGGTTGATAAAGGACTTTCGCTTCTGCTGGGTAAAGATCATCTGAAAATGAATAAAAAAAAAACAAAAAAAAACATTTTTTTAAAATTAATTCATTTTTAAGATTAACTGATAAATTCAGTTGTCAGTAAATCAGTGAATTTTTCATTATTATTTTCATCATTATTTTATGTTAACCAAGAATAAATATTCAAAAGTAATTTAGAATATCCATGGATCATATTTATGGACCACTTTGGGCAGCAAAGTTGGAGCATTGGTAAAAGCTCGGGCTATGGAATTATATTATGTGAGTTCAAATCCCAGTCAAAACCATTGCATTCACCTTCAGCTGCCTCTGGCAAATGGGGCCGGTTAACTCAGGAAAGCAAATCATCAAGGTGAAACATAATACTGAATGTAAAAAGACCACGTAAAAATGGCCTTGTGCCAAACTTGGGATGGTGCTCACCAAGTAAATAAATCCAATATTTATGGACCACTATCATGCCAAATTTTATCTAGATTGATTAAGGGGATGTGGTGATGGTGGTGGAGGATGATCTGATTCAAATTCACAAAATAGTTGGTCAGCACCATGGTGGCTAACCCCAAAGTGAAGGGGTTTAAGAAAACTTGCACCAGATATGACCTTTAACCTTAAAAAAATAGTCTGCACCATCCCAAGGTTGGAGTACTGCTACTTGAATGCTATTACTTTATATATAGGTTAATAAAATAAAATGTTTATATTTCAATTATTATATAAACCCATCTTCAATTAAAGTTAGATGTGGTTTATGAATAAGGAGACAATTGTTTGGAAATACATCCGAAACAAATCAATGCTGTTTAAAAATAGACACATATTAAGAATTGTTTTCCTTTTTATCAATGTATTTAAACATTTGTTTTGACACATTAAGTCAACAAATTTCTATTAATAAATGTCAACAATGTTTAGAAAAAAACTTAATTACACCCTCCTCTGAAATAAGGAAGTTTTTTTAATTATATAGCAGTAGAAATAGAATTATGGAGAAATAAACACAGTTTAAATATATATATATAGGCTTTTGAAATCAGTGTTACCCCTCACCTATATGAGTTACCCTCACAAGTCAACGAGCCTCATTTGACGCAATGGTTTTGACTGGGATTTGAATTTAATACGATTCCATAGTCCGAGCTTTTACCAATGCTCCAGCTCATTGCCTCCGTTCACTTGTCAACTAATACCCTTGGGAAAGGTATGAATCCCCATCTTCCCTCCAGCTATGGATTAAATAGTGCAACTTGTGTATGTAAAAATAAGGGTTGTTATAAGTAATTTTTCTAGGCATTAAAATGACCTAAAAAGGTTGATATGCTGTTAAACACCAAACAAACTTTGAGGAAGAAACAAAAAATGGAATTATTTTTTTTTTTTTTACTCACTTTGTTTGACAACGTTTGAGAATCTTAAATTAATCGATGGTTTCCAAGGTGATGCCCAGGGGTCAGTGTACATATGAAAGATACATTGTTGCGAGGAAAGCAGAGGAAGAAGTGGACTCACATCAGTTAACCAGCTACCCACACGTCTAAATAAAAACAATAGATTGTATGTGATTAGAAAGATCAATAATTTATCCGAGAATTAACTGAGTTTTTTTTTTCACTTCATCTTAGTAGTTTTTTAGGCTGATTTTTCTTATTACATTTCGGCCAAGTTCACCACAGGCCGTTTTCAAGTAATTAAATGCGATATTGGATAGGAATGTTGAGTCTTTTAACCAGATCTCAGTAATCACTGCCTTGCATATCCGAGATCAGTTAATCATTTGAAGATGGTCTGAGCTTGGCAAAAATGTAATGAGAAAAAAAAACATCCTAAAAACTATGAAGATATGGACAAAAGTCTGAAATATAAAGTTAATGCTCAGATTACGGAGCCTCATCTTAAAAATAAAAATAAATTACAATCAATAATTCAAATAATAATCTTATCTGATAGATTTGCATAAATTATAACTAATCACAAGTCTTTTAGCTGTCCTCTAAACTTTGACACCTATGTCAAAAACTAAAACCTAACAACACAATTTTGCAAGGGTCGTTCCAAAAGTAATGCCACTTTATTTTTAAAATTATTTTGAAAATAGAATTATTAATTTCCTTCCTAATATATAATTTTTTTTTATCTTATTTAATCTTTTAAAATATTCTGAAGGGATATCCATATTGCCTAAGTAGGCAGTCGGAATTGTGGTACAAGAGTTTGAATCCCAGTTGTTCGATTTGTGTTCATAATTAGACTAATACCCTTAGGAAAGGTATGAATGTCTACATTCTCTCCAGCTATGGGTTATAAACTGTACCAAAACTGTATACAATGATTGTTTTTGGCATTAAATGACCTAAAAAGGTTGATATGCCATAAAACACAAACAAACCAAAACATATTCTGAGCTCCTTAACTCTTTAAATCCAAAATAACTCAAATATACTTATTTAATTCTTATTGCAGAATCCTATCCTTGGTGTCAGTTATGTATTTAACCAATAGTATCATTTGAAAGAAAATCTGGAGTTGGAGTTGGAGTCCCTAAGGCGGTCTGAAACTGTACTCAGCTCGTTCAGGTAGCTCCTGCAGCCAACCTAGTGCCAAACGTACTGCTCTGCTTTCCTTTGAATTTCCGCTGGCAAGGCCGAGAGGGGGTACAGAGAAATGGGCAGAATCAGAGACCCTCAAGAAACTTTTCCCCAGGCCTTGTGCCCTGGAGAGGCTACTCTAGCTGCAGAACCAACACTGGGCACATTTATCCATCGTCTCTAGAGACAGATGGATGCCATCATCAGTATCATTTGTGTAATGTGTTGTTTTTTTTTCAGTACACATTCTCAGAAAAAATCATATTTAAAAAAAATATCTTTTACCTTCTGAAGGGAGAAATCCATCTTCCAAGTTCCATACCACACAGCGGAGACTTAGGATCACAACAGACATGAAGACCAATTGTACGATCCCAGTGTGGACAAGTTGTATCTTTGCTTCCGGGACATGATAAGTCAGCGTGCAGCTCAAATTTAGTGAAATTTCGTAGTTCTAAATTTAAATGAATAAATAAAAACAATTTTTTAATATGAAAAAAAAAAAAAAATAGAACAAAAGAATATCAGTTCAGGAAAAAATAAAACAATAATAATAAATTATAGTTCTTCTGAAGCATCACATGATATAGATAATAAATATGCTTATTAAGGCTAAAATGATGCATTAAAGGTATCTGTCAGTTTTATTTCTCCATTACAAAACTATAGGTCTTTTTGTGCCTGTCTTTGTCTTTAAGACAGGCACAAAAAGACCATTAGTTTGATAATGTTATAGCTTTGAAATATCACTGACTGACACCTTTAACCCATCATTTAAGCCTTAATAAATATTATATTTAAAAAATAATAAATTCAAAGTAGAAGGCTGTGAGCTAAAACTAAGTGAGCCATGGCTGACACAGGTAGAAAACTAGCAGGGAACAGAACATGTTTTAACCAGAGATAACTTTCCCATTTCAGTGTTTTCTATTTGTTTATTTTAAATGCTCATTGCGACATTCTCTCTATTTTCCTCTTGTCTCTCTCTTTCACTCTCCTTATTCCTTTGCTCCACTCGCTACTTGATCCTTGCATTTCCTTCCTTATTTAACTAACAATTTATGGACGCTTATTTAAAAACATTTTCCATCAGATAATATATTTAATTGGTGAGCACAAACCCAAGTTTGGCACAAGGACATTTTTACGTGCTCTTACCCAGGCTTTTTGCCTTCAGTGTTACCCTTCACCTAGATGATCTGTCCTCCCGACTTAACAAGCCCCATCTGCCCAAGGCAGCTAAAGGTGAATGCAATGGTTTTTCCTGGGATTTGAACTCGCATACTACAATTCTATAGCCTAAGCTTTTACCAATGCTCCAACTTCGCTGCCCATCAGACAATATAAGCCTTATAGACGGTCATAATTTTTTACCTGATTCAGAATATAACCACCTTAATAAATATCTAATACAATAGCCACAAGATGTTTGTTTTTTGTTAATAACTGAATGTGAGTAAACTGGCTGTCCTGGTGAAGTTTAACCACTTTGCGCCTTGGTCGGAGCAGTACAATACGAACTGTTGTACAGGAAAAATTTACATTTAAAAAGTTTTGCATTTTATTAAGCTCACCCCTCAATCAATAATTGTATAAATGTCTATAAAAAGGAAAGAAATAAAAAACCAACCTTCTAGGGGAGGAAGAGTGACATTGACTAAAATTCCTGGTTTTCCTTGCATAATGGCATTTTCAAAAACAGGAACAATTTTAGCTTTTTCTTCAAGTTTTTTATTTAAGCGATCTTTGAAGGCCATCCTTTAAAAAAAAAATGTTTAATGATTTGTAAAAAGTATTTTAAGAAAAAATGTTGAAATAAATTTATCTTCACAATAGATTGTACACTTAGACCAGTGCTTTTCAACCTTTTTGCTGAAGTGGAACCCCATGGAAACATTCCATTGGCTCGTGGAACCCCTGTGGAATAATTTGGTTGTCTTATGTAAAAAACAGCATTTAATTAATTATACAAAAAAATTAAATTTGTAATTAAATGAAAATACTCATGTTAAGAGATTGTACATGAAATGAAAACAAAATTGTACATTTTGAATAAATTACATTTATTCCTATAAAAAAAGTCAATGAGAAACTTGAGCCTGGCGTTTCTTGCACAACTCTTTAAGATTGTACTTTGTACTAATTTAGAAATTGCGAAACCCCTGGACTGTACTGGCGGAACCCTAAGGTTCCGCGAAACCCTGGTTGAAAACCACTGCTGTATACAATGCCACACTCGACCACAAGTGGCGACGACAACAATTATTATTATTATTTACCAACATTACAAGCTTGCTTGAAAGAGATTACACAAAACTGCCTTTATGTGTTTTGATAAAAAAAAGGGTTATCTTGGAAAATTTATCACTACGAAATTTCTGTCGCCTTGGGTCTTTGGGAAAAATCAATAAACTCAAAGGGATCCCAAAGGACCTTGGTGTGTAAAGTGTGTGGGTGGGTTCACAGTCCTCACCCTCCAACCCAATTGTTGTTTCCCATCCCCCTTTGATTCGAATGAAAAATAAAAACAATATTAAATGAAAAGACACCAGAGAAATGCCGGAGCCAACCGTATACGAATCAATAGTTTTTCTCGGTAAAAGAATTAAACTAAAAATATTATCCACGAAAGGATTTTAAAGTCTTAATCCGAGTTAATTTTTTGTAGGCTAATACTTTTGGGAGAGAAAAAAAAATACTTCCATTCATCTCTAGCTATAGGTTAAATTATAAAACCTTCTATAAATCAATAAGTTTTTTTCTCTGTGAAAGAATTAAATCTGTTGCATTATTTCTGGTCTAATAAGTACTGGGTATGATCACAAGAATTGGAACGATTCATTATACACGGAGAGTAAATGAAACTCAACCAATTATAGAGTGAACAGAAGATTATTCACCTTATTTAATGAAACCAGAAAGGCCTTTCGTTCCGATGACCGCACAGTCAAGAAACTGACAGTCTCCGAAGGCCGTTGACTCCGTGTCTTCACTGAAATAATATTTACTTGGTGAGCACCAACCAAAGTTTGGCACAAGACCATTTTTACGTGCTCTTACCCGGGCTTTTTACATTC
>JAUZSX010323175.1:0-11520 GCA_034780655.1 Idiosepius hallami | reverse complement strand
CATATATATATATATATATATTGGAGATGCTAAGAGACATATATACATACATACATACATATATATATATAAATATATATAGATATATATTGGAGATGCAAAGAGACATACATACATACATACATACATACATACATACATATTGTTGATGAGGGTGTTGTTAAATTGTAGCTAATAATTTAGATGTTCCAATTTCTGTTGAATTAAGATTGACTCTTGCGGAAAATGATTATCACAGAGTCTTGGTTTAATTCTTAACACATTCTGTAAATTCTGATACATATTTAAAAGTGAACTCATGTTTCTCAAGAAGGGTCTCTACAAAACTATGTTGCCCATTTTTGGCCTAGAGACCTAAAATTTGATATATAAGGTTTTGGGAATAAAATATGCCAAATTAAAAGGTAAAATTTATTAAATTATTTTTCATGTCTGTTCTATTTAATATACATCAGTTATATACATTAGATGGTACAGATTTCATAAAAAATAAAATAAATCCATGTTAATAGGTTCTCTCGGCGTTTTTAGATAAATGCTGATTATTATTATTGCGCAAGTGATATGGATTTCTACTCTCATCTTTAGGTGAAAATAACAATGAAGATGAGAGTAGAAGTTTAGTTTAACCCTCACCTAAACAATTACAAAAACTATGTTGATTTCACTAATCTAACAATGATTAAAAATACAAATGTATTCATATAGACTTCTGATACATCCATATTAAAGAAAATAAGATAATAATGATAATAATAATAAAGATAATAATAATGATACTTTTTTTTTTTTATTTCTGCACCATACAGTCTTTGACTGAAGTGGTGTGGAACTTGCTGGGAATCAAAGGAGACTTGCTGTCACTTTGACTCCAACAAAAACCACTGGTTGCTAGGTGTGAATGCGCCTGGTGATTAGTGTGAGATCCCATACTACTAGAACTAATAATAATACTAATAATGATAACAGTAATAATAATAAAAATATTAATAATGACGATGATAATAATGATGTTGATGATAATAATAATGATAATAACAATGATGATAATGATGATGATGATGATAATGATGACGATAATAATGATGATGATGATGACGATAATAATAATAAGGATGATGATAATAATAATAATAAGGATGATGATGACGATAATAATGATGATGATGATGACGATAATAATAGTAAGGATGATGATAATAATAAGGATGATAATAAGGATGATAATAATAATAATAACAATAATCATAATAATTATAAAGAGAGTTAGAGCTTCGGAAATGAATAAACTTGGAAAAATAGTGATTAAAATCTCCTCAGGCCAAAATTAACTACGAAATAATTCCTTGTTGCTTGGCCCGACACCTCTCTCTCTCTCCCGCCCCCAATACGGCTCCCCTCCCCCCATCTTTTCTGATTTTTGCAAAAACTATTTCTAGCTTCTCTTAATAGATTCAAAATTAGCCAGCAAAATGACAAATGTAAGTTTTGTTCAAATCAAAGGATTATATTGATCTGTTTCCTTCCCCAACACCAACGCTCCGACACACACACACACAAGCACTATTACGATCACTAACTCCATCATCATCATCACCAACTCCGTCATCATCATCACCACCCTCATCATCGTCATTATCATCAGTTCTATAATCATCATTATCACCACCACCTTCATCACCATCATCATCATCATCACGACCACCTCCATCACCACCATCATCATCTTCTTTACAACCTCCATCATCATCATCATCATCATCACCTCCACCACCTCCATCATCTTTACCACCTCAATCATCATCATCATAATCACCACCTCCATCATCATCATCATCTTTACCATCTCCATTACCATACTCATCATCATCATCACCTCAATCATCATCACCACCTCCATCATCATCATCACCTCAATCATCATCACCACCACCACCTCCATCATCATCATCTTTAGCATCTCCATTACCATCCTCATCATCATCATCACCACCACCTCCATCATCATCATCTTTACCATCTCCATTACCATCCGCATCATCATCATCACCAACTTAATCAAAACTACAGTCTTTGTTAATCCCACAACTACATAAACTCACACACAAATATTCATATACATTTCTCATTATTCAAATAGGTATAAAAGTCAGTACTCATTTACACATTGACTTATATATGTATATTATACTTACATGGTTGAGAACCAACCCAGGTTAGGCACAAGGCCATTTTTACGTGCTCTATATATCTGGGCTTTTTTATGGGAGGGATCTCAGAAGCTCCCAGCCTTGCTTCTAGTTGTAGAGAGGTTGGTGACTGAAAGTAAGTATTCTGGGTGAATGTTCGGGGCTTGGTAGTTAAGCAATTGAAAAAAACGAAAACAAAGATGTATAAAACGGTGATGAAATAATGCCCTTAACAAAGCTATACATACTGACATGATTAGTGGCAGCGACGGTGGAGCATTGGTAAAAGCTCGGGCTGTGAGATCATGTTACGCGAGTTCAAATCCAAGTTAAAACCATTACTTTCACTTTAGCAGCCTCGGGCAGATAGGGCTCGTTAGCTCGGGAGAGCATCTCATCTAGGTGAAGGGTAACACCGAACATAAAAATCCCGGGTAAGAGCACATAAAAATGGCTTTGTGCCAAACTTGGGGGTGCTCACCATGTAAATATAATATTTTCTGGGTCCGTTGATGTGGCCCAGTCGGACTTCGGAATCGTTGAACGCGAGTTCGAATCTAAATCGTTCCGTCTACGTTTGCATGTTGACTAATAACTTTGGTAAATGAATACACATCTTCTGTCCAGCTACGGATTAAACACTTCAACTTTTGTTATTAAAAAAAAACAGTCTATATATAATAATATTCATCAAATAATATATGATTTTTCTTGGCATTAAATGACCTAAAAATGTTTATATGCCGTAAAACACAAACCAAACAAACATCTTTTGTGTGAAACATTAATATTGCCTTTAAATCTCTGTAAATGTTCCCTATTTAAAAATAATACCTACAATATCTATATACATATAAAAGTCAGATCGTCGTATTTGTATAAGACCTTACATCCTGTACCTCTTTAGAAAATAAAACCATAAATGTAAAAAAAAGCATGTAATGTTTAGATGTAAGTTTCTCTGTTTAAATATTATATTTACTTGGTGAGCACCAACCCAAGTTTGGCACAGAACCATTTATACGTGCTCTTATCCAGGCTTTTCATATTTGGTTTTACCATTCACCTAGGTAAACTGGTCTCCCGAGTTAACGAGCCCCATCTGCCCGAGGCAGCTAAAGTGAATACAATAGTTTTGACTGAGGTTTGAACTCAAGTAATACGATTCCAGAGCCCGAGCTTTTACCAATGCTCCACCGTCGTTTAAATATGTGACGTTGTTTAAGTTTTCAGCTGATGTTCTTTTTTTATAATCTTTACTCCATATTAATTCTTGTAGATATTCCAATTAAACATTAATTTTGTATTTAATGATTTGAAAAAAACAGAGAAACTTTATCATAAAAAAGAAATTAATCAAATAAAATAAAAGTTTGTAGAAAATGAAAATGAAAAATATTATGAAAAGATAAAATTTAAAAAAGCGAGAAGGAGCGAAAGAGGAAGAAAAATTATGAGACCTTACACCCTGGAACTCTTTAGATAATATAACCATAAATAAATAAATTTTATTTTTATAAAGGAATAAATGATGCAGGTTTTGGTATTATTTTTTGTTTATTTGTTATATTTCGGGGGTATCACCCCATCCTCATACATCCCGCCATGCTGGTCCTTCAACGCCTACGATTAATTCTGTTCTTTCTAGAGGAAAAAAGAAAGAAAAGAATTAAACGTAGGCATTGAAGGACCAGCGTAGCGAGATGTTTGAGGATGGGGTGATATCCCCGAAATATAAAAAAAAATAATAATAACCAAACCTGCATCAGTTAAGCCTTTATAAATATTTATTTTATATTATATGATGCTTCAGAAGAACTATAATTTTTTAATAAAACAATAAATGTAAAAAAAAGAGCATGTAATATTTAGATGAAAGTTTCTTTGTTGAAATATGTGTAGTTGTATTTTTTTAGGAAAAAAAAATCTTCATCTGATATACTTTACTCGATATTTATTCTTGTAGATATTCCAATTAAAAATTCATTTTGTATTTAAATAAAATGTATAGATGAAAGTATCTATATCGAAACATGTGTTGACGTTTTGTGAAAAAAGAAATCAACCTGCATTTTTGGACATAGGTTTTTTCTACTTTGCTTGGCTTTCGTATATATACAAACAAGATTACAAAAAAATTAAGTTGGTATATTGTTCTTAAAATAGCGAAGATATTTTTGTGGTTAAAACTGTTAAGAAATATAAAAAGTTGTGAAAGGTTAGTGTGAAAAAAATAGAGATATGGAAATATCAAGGGAAACCAGGCGAGTAGGATAGAAAGAAGATGAGGAAGATTTGAAAAAAATAGACAAAATTTATCATGAAAAAGATATTTATCAAATAGAATAAAAGATTGTAGAAAATAAAATTGAAAAAATATTGTGAAAAGATAAAATTTTTAAAAAAAAGGAGAAGGAGAGAAAGAGGAAGAAAAATTATAAGGAGTATTAGATAGATAGAGAGAGAAAAAGGAAAAAAGATTGATAGATCGATAGATAGATCGATATATGGATAGATAGATAGATAGATAGATAGAAAGATAGATAGATAGATGGATAGATAGATAGATAGATAGATAAAGACCGTAATATATTGAAATATAGACAATAGGGGAGATAGATAAATAGATAAGTAAAGAACGAAATATATTGAAAAATAGACAGATAGGAGATAGATAAATAGATAGATAGATAGATAATGACCAAAATATATTGAAAACAGACGTATAGGAGATAGATAGATAAATAGATAGATAGATAGATAGATAGATAATGGCCAAAATATATTGAAAGATAGACAGATGGGGAGATAGATAGATAGATAGATAGACAGATAGATAGATAGATAAACTGATAAATAGCTAGACTCGGAAACTGCCGTCGAGGCGAAAGCCTCGAGGTGACTGCCTCGAGGTGAGTGCTATAAACTAGCGCATGAGCAGACCTTTGCCGATTCAGGCGAGTCTAAACTGAGGGGTGTTTACTCCGCAACAATTATGAAGACTCATCTCAAACGTAGTGTAGAAAAATCAAAACACCTACTAAGATGAGGACAAAAGTCTGAATAATAAAGTTAATTCCTAAATTATGAAGCATCATCTCAAACGTAGTGTAGAAACATCAATAAACCTACTAACATGAGGACAAAAGTTTGAATAATAAAGTTAATTCCACGATTTATTCTACTCAACAAAAATCGTCCCATACACTACAGTGATAGTTTTGAAATTATTTTTCCAGTTCGAGAGAGAAAAGAAAAGATTAATACTATCGACGATCTTTCTTAATTCATTGAAACAAACCTGTAAAGAGTATTTAACGGATCAGTCAGATGGAATTCGAATGTAGATGAGGCATAAAAAATGTATTATGCTGTCATAGGAAAAAAACAAAAACAAAAACAAATTTCATAAGCTATTTTTGAGGGTTTTTTTTATCATTATTATTTTCTGTTTTGATATATATATATATATATATTTATGTCTTTTTTTAATGTCTTTTTTATTTCTTTTTCTTCCTTTTGTAAATAGTCAGCGTTCAAGTTTCACTTTGTTTTGATCTTTTGTGACACTTATACACAAAATATTGAAATTGGGTCAGATGTAGCCAGCAGATCATGAAATACTTCCACCGACACCATCAGTATCACCAGTAGCCCGAGCAGCACAACCACCACCACAACCACCACCACCACCAGTAGTAGTAGTAGTAGTAGTAATAGTAGTAGCAGTTTCAAATGTCATTTTTCTCTGTTTTTAACTCTAGTTCAATAATTATTAGTGTTTATATTAATAACTAGTGTACCCGTATGTGCAAAATTCTCTAAAATAAAAACATATTAAAGCTGATCCCTGCTCCCCTCACCATCCCTGCTCCCCTCGCCATCCTTTCTCCCCTGTTTTTCACCTGATCCCTCCCCCCCCTGCCTGGCCTGGCCCTCAACAACAACTATCAGACAGCCCTAGGTTAAATTAATTCCATAAAATTTATTACTTTCAACTACCTTATTATTATTCTTTTATAAATCAACAAAAATACACAAAAAGATTAAAAGATTTAAGGGACGTAACTCTTAACTGAATGATTGTAAGGGAAATAACTGTTAAGACTTTAACAGTTACTTACAAAAAATATATATACTAAATAATTTTTTTAAAAGGCTTAAATGATGCGTTATAGGGTTTTTTATTTGGTATGTTATATTTAGGAGATATCACCCCATTCATATCAAAATGAAACAACGTCAGGACTACCAAACATAAACAAACAGAAAGGAGAAAAAACAACAAAAAATTAACAGAAGTATAAAAAGACCAACATAACAAGAAGTTTGAAAATGGAGTGATAGCTCCGAAATATAACATATCAAATAAAAAAAAAAAACCTTATAACGCATCATTTAAGCCTTTTTAATTTTTTAAAATTTATTATATATTGTATGATGCTTCAGAAGAACTATAATTTATTAATATATATATATACGTATACATTTGGCTTGTTATATAAATAGTGGGGTTCCAAGCCTATGCAAAATTTTACTTTCAATTCAACTTTTTGTAAAAGTTTGATTTTTGGTACCAAGTTGTAGTTTAGGGTCAAACTAAGAATTTTGGTCCGAGTGGACAATGATCAGAGTGCGTCTTCATATATTTCCGCCATTTTACAAAATGGCCGCTAACCAAATCTAATAACATCAATATCTTAGAAACTATTCAAATTAGAAACATAAATTGTTTTTGTTGAAGTGAATTTTTTTTATTTGTAAATACAGATTGGATCAATAAGTAGATAAATATTATTTCTTTAAAATCCTTGTGTGCCAAATTGGATATTGCTTGTTGCCTTACAGCTGCTGCAGGAGATGAAGATGATGATAATGTTGCTGTTGGTTAAGATAATGATGATGATGGAGATGATGATTATGATGTCTGGTGATTGGTATGTTTGGCTTAAGGACCTTATTTTTGCTGAAGTGAAATCTTTTTATTTGTAAATAGAAGTTGGATCAATAAGTAAATAAATATTATTTCTTTAAAAATCCTGTGTGTCAAGTTAGATATTGATGAACATATTGGTTGGTGAGCTCACAGTTGCTGTAGAAGATGATGATGATATTGTTGAGCAGGAAGACCTCTCCTCAGCCGATCAGGCTTAGATCAGTCTTCCTGTTTGTTGTGGGTGAAACACACCTAATGAACTCTACCAATCACTATAAATGTGATCTCTCTCGTCAACCAGAGAGAGAAAGAAAGGATTTCAGCATAGCAGTAGGAGCAGCTATGCTGCCAGCCCGTATGCCAACTATCTCTGTACCTTTGTTTATATACTTATTTGTTTAACCTTAATACTGGCATCTTGTTTCTTATATTTAACTACACTGTATGCAACACCACACTCGGCTACTATTCGACCACAACTCTGTTATAGTTTTTTTCAGAATCTCAGACTTTCCTGAAACTCCCAGTCTTCACCTTATGGGGTTACTCCAATTGAGGACGTTTTTAGCTGCTGTTTGGTTGGTGTGACGAAGGTATTTGGAGAAAGGAAAGGCCTTTCAGTTCGAATGCTCAATATGTTCGACTCATTATGCCACAATTCAGCTATGATCAGCCTGGATCAGTACCTGATATTCCTAAGTGGTCATCCATCTTAGGACTAAACAGGCTCTATGTTGCTTAACTTTGTTGATCTAGTGTCATATCTGGCTAGAAGATCTTATATAGGCACTTTTAAAGATATTATTTACAGGCAGGTCCTCTTGGAGCAGGAAAAAAACAGTCAAACATTCACAGGAGTCTGTTGAAAGTTTACGAATCCGATGCAATTGGTGTCAGCACAGTTTGGAGATAGGTTCATTGATTTCAGAGTAGCAACAGATATGAGTGATAAAGCGCGCTCCGATCGCAAAAATGGTTTGCTTTATTTATCAATGGCAAAAGTGCTCTCAGAATGACGGTGACTATGTAGAAAAATCAATTTTGGAGTACAAAAGTTGCTCATTTTAATACTAGCACTTTTGTCTTTGAAGCTTACTTTAAAAATATAATTTCTAAAAAAAGTGACATTACTTTAGGAACAACTCTTGTATATATAAAAATGACTTTGTGGGTTTGTTTGTCTGTCTGAGGAACACTCTCTACCAAACTATTTGCAAATGTTTGGACTAGAGACTTGAAATTTGATATGTGGAACAAATTTGGTTTTGGAAAAGTAGATGGGAAACGATCAAATTTGAAAACTTTGTTATTTGGGGTGTCAATATAAGTGCAGTTACCCCTGGTGAACACCACAGATCAAAATAAGCACAAAAGTAACATCAAAACAACCCCAGGCAATTCCTTTTTTTTTTTTGTGATCTCTAATATTTGATGGGACAAAATAAAACTTGTGTCCGTTGTTTCTCGCATGACAAGAGAAACATTTGAAAAAGCATAAATCTCCATCAGTGTTTGTTGACAGTTTGAAAGTTGGTTTGCATTCTGTGAAAAAAACAACAACAAAAAAGCACCAAAAAATCAATTGTGTGATATTTGGTTTCTAATGACTCTACAGAAATATTAATTACAAAGCATTATATTTTATGGAAAAGACCTTCAACTGCAGGTCTGTACTTGAATAAGAATACCATGCTTAAATGGACGAAGAATACTAGACTTTGCTCATTTAGTAAACACAGAATTGGTTTTAGATACGCTTTCCTTGAATATTTTGGCTTGTTCATTCTTTCTTTTAATTGTTTTATTGCCTTGCTCGATATCTGCTTTGATGCTCCTTTTGTGCTCATTTTGAACTGTGATATTTGTTATTTCAAAACAGATTTAACAAACAAAAAAGTAATATCTATTAAATGATTAATAATTGTTCAGTTTATTATCACTTTTTCATTGCAAGTTAAATAAAATGACCAATACTGAAACCGTTGGGTATCAATATTTCGGGCAAATTCTAGCAAATAGGACGATTTTTCATTACGTTTATTTTTAAAATCTTCCATGCCAAATGCTGTTGATTTATAATTTAATTTTATTATGAAGATTTATATCTAAATTTTTGTATAAGTATTTGTACACAACTTTTGATACACTAGTCTTTTTGATATTAAAAAGAAAATGAAAAATCGATCAATCCTATAATGCATGCTGCGCCATGTGCGTGCTGGAATGAATTTTTTAAACAAACATTTTTCTGTAAATCCATTTTATTCATTGACTTTGATTTGCTCTTAGTTAATGAGGCTTATTTACCCGGGAGAGTATTTCGTCTAGATAGATGAGACCCGTCAACTTTATAAGAGTAACTCATCTAGGTGAAGGGCAAATCTGATTACAAAAAGCTCTGGAGAACATTAAAAACTGGCCTTCTACTTAGCTTGGTTTGGTGCTTGAGCAAGTATATATCATATCCACTTTTGTGGAATGTTGTCCTCATCCTTATAGTTATTGTTTCACTATGTTTTGGCCAACAAATTCTCTGGCCCTTGTTGGGAATACAAATTATAAAACCTTATCTCAAATTATTGAAAAATATGAACAAAATATTTTCCTGGTTGTTTATTCTTTTTAAGGTCATGACAAGAAAATGGATTTGTAAGAATTTGTATCTAAATTCCAAAGAATAAGCTTCCCCTCCTGCTCAACAACAGCAACAAGGAAAGACAAAGTTTTTTTTAATCGACCAACTTTATTGACTGTCTGACAGACTTTCCCCGAGTGTCTACGTCTAGTGTATATTCGTTATATATCGCCAATTCCGTCATGCCCGAAACAAGCCGAAAATTTCTGGATAACCTTGAAGTCTGACGAATCGGCTCCTACTCCAGCAACGCTTTTCCTCGTCTCCAAGATTAAAATGCCAACAAGTTGTCCTAGGAATACAGCTTGGACAATATAGGAATCATGAGATGAGTAAAGCCCCGGTTTGACCAGGTGATTGTAAGGCCATAACTGAAATTCAAATTCATACCTTTCCCAAAAGAATTATTTGGTAATATTTGTATATTCCAATCGTTGTTTGTATATTAATAAGGAATACAAATATTAACTTTTTAAGTAAAAATAATTCTATTTTACTTGTATATTAAGACTCATCGCGTGTTGCGTAAAATTGTCCATTGAAATAGTGTTGCCCTTCACCTAGATGAGTTACTCTCCCAAGTTAAGAGCCCCATCAGCTCGAGGCAGATAACAATAGATAGATGGTTTTGACTGGAATTAGAACTTGCGTAATACGATTCCATAGACCGAGCTCTAACTAATTGCACCACTTCTCCGCCTGGCATAAAGACTATAAGGGAAGTATTACCTTTGGAACAGCCCACTTACTATAGGAGAAAAACATAACTAAAAAAAAATAAATAAAGACGGAAGGATCTTGCATTGTTCTTTTGTTTCTTTTGTCAATAAGTTTAATTTAGCTGGAAATGTGTCCAGGTTCAATTAATCAACAGATCGATATTTTCTCTCGGTTCGCCGGATCACTGAGTGACATTTTCGAATTATTGATCACAAGTCCAACAATGGCACACGACGGCAAATGATCACCATTCTTTTTTTCTTCAAAAAAATAAATCACCCTCTAACACTCCCACCATAAAAAAGTGCATTAAAACCCAATGCGGCTCAACAGACTGTGAACGCTTACTGAATTCTGCTGCCGGTAAACGATTTACGCTAATGTGCTAACAACAATTAAATCAACTTTTATAAAGATTTTCATTGCCTTAAGAGGTTTTATTCAAACAACTAGAGTCAATTACAATAATACATGTTCGAATCAAGACTTGCAGTTTAAATCAGAACCAAGAGGATAAAGTCAAGAGAAAGAAAAACAACAGAAAACTAATCCAATTTGACGCTTAAAAAGCTGATAGTTCAATTCGAAAGGCAAGTTAATTTTTTTCAAATAATTATTCTTCACATAAACCTATATACTAAATGATATTTTTGCCAAATATTTAAATGATATAATCTTAAAGGAGGTGTAATATAATTAGCAATCGTTTCCGATCCATTCGTGGGGAATTTTAAAACAATAGATTTATTTTTAGAATCTCCTTCCGGGCTACATGGTCTATATCACTAGATTTTACAATTGGTGACCTACACTTAGAATAGAAAAAATATTCAAAAGGTAAGATTTTTAAACAATTATTCTTCACATAAAGTCGTATACTAATTTTTTTTGTCGTATATATATATATATATTTTTTGTCATATATATATATATATATATATATATATATATATACGATATCTCACACACACACACACACACACACATATATATATAAAATTATGGCCTTAATAAAACTTTATATTTATTAATTTTTTAAA
>JAUZSX010323164.1:0-11520 GCA_034780655.1 Idiosepius hallami | reverse complement strand
CCTAACCAGTGGAACGTGGGACAGTCTAAACTATCCGCATCAGCTCTTCTAACTAACACTCTGTCCAAGTAGGACCTACTTGGATCAGAGGGCGAGCTATTGGTCCACGTCCACATCTCCCTCCCCGGGTGATCCAGACGCCATCTGTCTACCAGATCAAACGAGTTCAAAAAGGTAGACAGTGTGCTATCACACCTTCCCGACCCGCTATCTCCCCGTCCAACCCGATCTAGTTTGGGATCAAGGATCGCATTCCAATCACCCATTAAAACTAGTCGATCCGACGTCCCGAGGTACGGCTCGAGCTGACGAAGAAAAGATCTCCTCTCCACAACAGAACAGGGGGCGTACACCGCCACAATTCGGAATTTCCCAGTTTTAACAGAAACATCAGCCACAATGACCCTGCCGTCCGCGCCAGACCAGACAATGTCTACCCGCGCACCCAGAGTGCGAGCTACTAACAACGAGATTCCCCTACTGAGTCGGTCACCGAATGCTGAATACACGACGAAGTCGTTCTCCAGCATGCGGTGATCCGCCTCACGAACGTAGTGAGTTTCTTGTATCGTGACTACATCCGCTTTGAGGGCCATGAGTTCCCTCAGCACACGCGCTGCGTGGCCTTGGTCTCTCATGCCCCTCACATTCCAACTGACCAAGTTCAAGGACATGTAGAAAAGTTTCTACTTACCCGTTCCGGCTTATTCACTGTCACACACGGTGGTAAAATCCTTCGGGGTTAGGATGCCAAAGGCAGTAGCGAGGTTACCGCGGCTAAGTTTATCCGGGACGCGGCCCCCTCGATATATGCCTCCAACAGCCGTAGGGTGCCTCAATTTTAGTACTCTGTAAAGGGAGGGATGAATATAGATGGGGATTCTTCCTGTACACAGTGGAGCAAGGGGTTTTGGGGACTCATGGTTTTTCTCCGCGAGTCCCTTCAGTTCTGCCTCTTCAATAGCTGTGTTGAGTTTCCCAGATGCCACCTTTGGTTGACGAATAAAGGTAACAATCCGGGGAGCATCTGGGAAGTTTTTAGGGTCCTTGGTTTCTAGCCCTTTTACCTTTTCGAGCTTTATCAGCTTAGCAAATCTTTCTTTTTGCCGTGGGGTTAGGTTTTTTGTTAGCCAGTTTTCTTCAGAAGGTTCAGGAGGCTCTGTGGGAGAATGTGGTTGTGTTGGTGGTGTTGAATTTGGACGTGGTATTGAAGGTGGAGATGTTGTTGAAGTTGGAGGTGGTGGTGGTGTTAAGGTTTGAAGTGGTGTTGTTGAAGTAGGAGGTGGTGTAGAAGGTGGAGGTGGAGTTGAGATTGGAGGTGGTGAAGAAGGTGGAGGTGAGATTGGAGGTGGTGTAGAAGGTGGAGGTGAGATTGGAGGTGATGTTGAAGTTGTAGGATTGGAGGTATGTTTTTTTGGAGAAGGAGTGGGTGTAATTTTTGTGGGTGTTTATGTTGTTTCACTTGAAGTGATAGGTCGTGCTGTAGGTGTTGTTGTTGGGGCTAATGACTGGGTTATTTCTGAGGGGTTGGTTGTTGCCTCCTTTTGTTGGACCCTTTTTTTCTGTGGGGAAGGCTGAGGGCTAGATTGGGCGTTGTTTAAGGGCTTAGCCTTTTTATCCCCTGTTTTATTTTTGTCCGGGGTGTCTTCCGGCCTTTTCCTTTTGATTGAGGCGGAGGTGGCCTCCATTTGTGTTGCTGGTTGTTGTTGCTGCTGTTGCTGTGATTGCTGTTGCTGTTGTTGCTGCTGTTGTGGATTAGCGGTGGGGCCTTTCTTCCCTTTCTTTTTGGGACCCACTGTCTGCCATTCTCCTTCCTTATTCGTTGCTCTGTTTGTTTCTCTGGCTTCAGGGTTTACAGGTTGTTGCTGTTGATTTGTTTGCACTTGTGGTGCTTGTTGGGGAGGGGCCTTTTTTGGGCAGTCTTTTATCGTGTGCCCTGCGGTGTGACAGTGCCAACATTGTGGTCTCCTGCCCTCAACCAGTACGGGGCTGATGCTTCCCATGCAGGTTATGGTATTTAGGATCTCGTTGAACCCCTTCCGGTCGACTAACAGAAGTACCGTATAGTCTCCGTTAGATTTTCCTTCTTTGGACCGGCAAGGGGTGACTGCTTTTACTTCCCCGTACTGGCTGAGAAAGGCTCCTATGTGTTCTGCCGTTGCTGCAAGAGGGATGTTCATGAGACTCACTTTTGTGGGCCTTCTCCCTAGATATTCGGTTTGTATTTTATATTTTTGGTATTGTAATACCTTGTTGGCCAAATCTTTTGCATGTTCCTTAGACGGCGTAAGCACGTCCCAGGTGGCGAAAGAACGTCTGCAGAAGGCGTGGTGAGGGATTGCGCATGCCTTTAACATTTCCGCCACACTGTCGTGCTTAAGCCCGACGAGCCTCTTGCCGCTGTCAGAGACGATTAAGGAAATGATTGCAGGTTCCATGCGAGCCCATGCCTCTGGGAGAGGAATGATTTCGTTTCCCCTGCAAAAATCCCTGTACGTAGTCTCGTACAGCTTGGCATAATTTGGAGCTTAACTCGTCGGGTCCGCCGTCTTTGCCCACGAATTAATAGCTCTCGCTTCGGTTATGGCAGCCATTGCCTTTTCCATTTCTTTAGTTGATAGGTTCCATTTATCAGGATCTATTGACTCAGCTGCTTTTGGGGGCAGGTTGGTGTTCGCCCCTTCGTCTTCTGAAGCTGATGTTATAGGTGAATAATCACCAGCATTCATAAGTTGTGTATTTTGTGGGTCCTCCTCCATTTTGGGAGACCCTTAAAATAAAATAGTGAAATAAATAGAAAGAAGTCCTGCCTCTCCTGTTTTTGAGAGACAGGGTAAGGCTTCAAAAAGAGGTGAACAAAACTGGTCCAGAAGCAAAACTTAAAAGGCAATAAATTTAAAACAAGAAACAAAGATTAAGTCATAAAAATTAGGAGTGGTTACCTTCAAAAATTCCTTGTGGCAAAGAAGTTCACTAACATGTGTATTCTTCTTCTTTTCTTTTGTATATTTTATTTATTTGTATAATTACACAAATTTGGCACAAGGCCATTTGGGGGGGGACTAGTCGGGTTGGTCGTGCACCTAAATCTTACCTTAACTAGACTCTTTCGTGACCCATTCACTTCTCATAAGAAACATGCATCCGTCGTCATACGCACAGCATTCACCATAATACCACTATTACTCAATGGGCTAATCCTACTTAAAATATCCCCAGTTATGATGATGATTATATATACAATTGATGAATGGGAGTGGGAGAAAAAGAAATACCCCAAAAGATGAAATTGAACTAAACAATAAAAGGTTGGTTAGTAAGGCCCCCTTTCCCTCGCTATTGGGGTAGGTAGCCCACTGTTTTCCGGGATTACGCCCGAAAACAAGCAGGTCGTACCACCTAGGTGGGGCTTTGGGGTAACTAACTTAAAAGGGGTCCAAAAAATAAAGTTGGGGAGGAGTGGATATGGGAAGTAGTCTTGTTTTTGCCTACCAGAACCAGTTATCCCCTCAGTTTTAATGAGAGGTTGGGAGTGCGAAAAAACCGCGTACATGGGGAATGGGGGTAGATAAAGATTGAAGCTAGGGCCTGGGAACGAAAAAAAAATGAATTGGGAAGGGGGTTCTGGTAGTACTCTAGAAAATTTTATTTAACTAAAGAATCGGGGGACAGGACACATTCACTCTTCTAGCTAAGGCCTATGCTAGTCATTGATCTAGATGGCCTGATCTACCCAGGGGTGGGCTCCGAGAGGGACTTAATCTTCGTAGATGCCATGCCTAATCCGGAGGTAACATGACCTCCCACCTAGCTCCCTTTCTCACACACAGACTTGCTACAGTCATCCACCTTTTGCTGAAGACTGCGGGGGCCAATCTTTCATGATCGCATCTGATCTTTACTTTGAGCTGGTGCTTAAAGTAAGAGATCAAATCCCGATCAGAAAAGATTCGGTCCTCGAAGACTCCCTTCAGTCGCGTGTTCCATATCACCATTCGCGCCACGGCTAGGATCGCGAGAAACACCATTCGTTTCTCCCCAGCGTACGGCGGATCCACGTTTTCTATGACGTAAGCGAACAGAACATTGGTAGCATCGATGCGACCTGTGACCCGCTCAACATAGACCCAGAGCGGCGGCACCGCGCTACAGTGGAAGAAGGCGTGCTTAGCCGTTTCTTTTTCACCCCTGCAGCACCGCATGCAGTCAGGCATATCTGCCAGGCCCGCTCTGAAACGCATGTCTGCGAGACCCAGCGCATCCCGTGCAAGTCTCCAGGTTAAAGAGAACTCGGGGTTGGTTAGATACTCCGCCACTGGGAGCGAATTTCCTCCGCCGTCCAGCCGAGTTGTCGCAAGGGATCGTCGGCGACCCCCTCCACTAGAGCCCGATATAGCGTCTTCCGAGACGAGGAAGCAAGGTCACTGGACCCTGAAAGCTTGCGCAGAGCCGAACGACACTCGCGCAGAAAATGCAACTCCCCCGTCGGCTTTCGGCGAGCCTCAGCCTCTGGGTTTATCGTGAGTTTAGGAAACACCACCCTTGCCTGTGGACCCCATAGAGAGTCACTCGTCAAACTACGAGCCAGGAACGCCAAGCGCTCAGCGTCTCGATGAGACTCGAGTGCTGGCATCCCTAGGCCTCCATCGCTAGTACGTTGCACACAGCTGTGTTTGTGCTAGTGCTAGCGGTGGGTTGTGATTTGTCTGTAGTGTCAGTGGTAGGTTTTGTTTTTTTTTTGTTTTGGGGCTTGTTTTTTTTTTTCCCCTTCTTTAATTTTGTTTGGGGAACCTTCAGCCCTTTTTCTTTTAGAAGTGGCGCTGGTCACTTCTATTGGGGTTGATTGTTCCTGTTGTTGCTGTTTTAATTTTGGTTGATTTTGTTGTTGCTGTTGTGGCTGCTGTTTTTGTTGTTGCTGTTGTTCTTGTTGTTGCTTTTCTTGTTGCGGTTGTTGCTGAGTAGGTTGTAATTGTTGCTGTTGTTGTTCTGTGTTCGAGGGGGCTTCGTTGGCAGTTTTATGGCCCTTTTTACCTCGAACCACAGTTTTCCACCCCCCTTCCTATTGGGGTGTTTTATCTTGGGTTTGGGGGGTGGTAGTTGTGGGCTGTTGTTGCTGCTGTGTTGTTGCTGCTGTTGTCGTCGTTGTTGTTGTTAGAGGTGGGTTCTTTTTAGGGCACTCTTTAGAAGTGTGCCCCGACTGGCTGCAGTGCCCGCATTGGGGCCTCCTTCCCTCTACAATTACGTGACTCACGTGGCCCCTGCATGTTATTATGTTAGGGATGGCGTTGAAATTCTGCCGGTCCACTGATAGCATGACTATTACGTTTCCATTAGTCATGCCGTCCTTGGACCGACAGGGGATCACGGATTCCACTTGTCCATATTGGGAGAAGAAGGCCCCCAGATGGTCTGATGATGCTCCCAGCGGCACATTCATGAGATTAACTTAAAATGTGTAGCATCAACATTTGCTATTGCAAATGTTGATGTTACACATTTTACCTTTTTGGAACTGATTCTTATTACCATGGATTAATAATAATACCTTTGGACTTATATTGAATTTCACTTACAATGAATTCTTCAACATATTATATTATATTATATTATATTATATTAAATGATTTCATTCCTTCACTTACTACACTTTCACCAAACGCTTTACGAAACGCTTATGAAACGCAAATGAAGGAAGCACTTGTGCTAATTTCAAACTCGAACAACAGACAAGGACGAATTATCAATTTTATAGAAGGCCTCAAAATAAATGACATTCGTCATGAAAAATTCTAAAAACCGAAATAATTTAATTTGAGAGTAGCTTTAGTTTTCTGCCAGATTCTTTCGCAAAAACATCACTGAACTTGGACTTGAGCGTTTGAGTAAAATATTTTTCCGTGTCCTTGGACTGACTTTCGAGAATAAAGTTTTAAAGACGGATTCGTAAAAAGACCGAGTTCTTCAATCTAATCTTAACCTCTGTCACATAGCAAGTTTCTTTGTTTTGGAAAAAAACAGCAATTTAATTTTCAAGCAAGTTGAATATCCTTTCCATATGCACTCTTGTCTATGTGGTTAATTTTTAATTATGTCTGTTTGCTAATTCTTGTCAATATTTGTATGTAGCGTGTGCCATTGCTGAAAGGACATTAGAGGAAAATAATGTTTTCTCGAATGCGTCTGCCGTTTTCGAAAAGGTTTCCAAGCAAAAATAAAAACGGTGCGAATGCAAGGGAAACAACTTTGATTTAAGTTGGAGAGTTATTTCCCTTGATCACTTTTAAAATCGTTCTCAATGCTGCCACTGAACATCTTTACAAAAAAATTGTGGCTAAAAATTCCTTTGTGTGCAATTGTCATGCATAAAAACGGTGTTCAATTTGAATGATATTCGAAATGATCCAATTAATTTATCTCCGACAATTCCTGCCTCAAACATAATACCTCGCTTTTGTTGCCTGGTCTTCTCTGGAACGGGGTCCTCCTGAAAGACTTCTGTCGTCTGCTTTATCCCATGTGGCTCGGCACTCATATGTAAAAATTACTTTTGAGAAGTCAAACTTAATGTATTTTTCCCTCAAAAAAATTTTTAACTTATTTTTCTGACTTTATAAGCTTTCCGAGTTGTTTCTCTCTGTCTTCGGCGGTGCCATTTGGCTCTCAGAAATATTTTTAAAACACTCATTTTTTTTTCAGATTATTAGAATTCACTTTTATTTTTTAATAGCAGCCCTTGGCTCGGCATTGCCTGGATCTTTATAAGCAATGTCTGAAACCTGATTTGATGTTTACTTAAAATTGACGGTTTTGATATTTTTTTTTAAATCAATGTAAATTAATGTAAAACAGTGAGACCACACCAAGCGTCTGTGTCGGAAGTTTCGACCGAATTCGTCGAAGGCAACCCACATGTAAAAAAATGGGGGG
Organism: Idiosepius hallami; assembly: GCA_034780655.1. Classification (NCBI taxonomy): domain Eukaryota; kingdom Metazoa; phylum Mollusca; class Cephalopoda; family Idiosepiidae; genus Idiosepius; species Idiosepius hallami. The sequence continues at coordinate 4,593 of JAUZSX010323164.1, read as the reverse complement.
TTAAAAGCAAACGTTAAATTAGGGGTTAGAAACGCTGATTTTTTCAAAACTGGCATCATGCAAATTTCGGAATTTCATGGTCGAATTTCATTAAAAACTGTTGTTAAAAACGAAGCAGTAAAGAATGAGAAATGTCCCGAAAATGTTCAGATCAATGGTGAAGCTGAGATTTTCATAGGTCTAAAATACCTCATAGATTACCCGAATTGAGCTATGACATTAACACACGCACACACATACGCACACACACATACCTTGGATCAGCTATTTCCAACGCCATTTGAAGAACAGTTTTCATTCCATAAGCGTCAACTTCTTGCATGGAAAAGAATTTGATTCCGTTTTTTCGTAAAATTTCGCTAAAAAAGACAATAAAATATACAAGTTGATAAACCAAAAAAAATTTTTTTTATTTTATGTATTCATGGTGGAGAAGCAAAAATCGCAAATCTAATTTGCCGTTCATAATTTTTTATTTATTTATAACTGATGTACTTATTAACTAAAATAAAAACAAACAAAAAAATAAGAATAAACTGCAGATATATAGAATAATAAATTGCTTTTTATTTAACATGACTACTTAGTGCTATTATGGGTCAACTATCATGAGAGTATTCTCCCTTCAAATTCTTTCAAATTTCTTGACTTGGTTGAGTAGACGCGTACATTTAACCAACCTTATTTAGTAACATATCCACAAAAATTGAGAAACATATTACAGTATTCTAAGTATTTTAAAATTCTTTCGGAGCACCCTGTACTATTCCTGATATTCCAAAGCAAAATGAAGTTGGTGAAAGAATGAAGAAGCAAACATTGGTGGAGACACAGCGAATAATATTATCGGATTCGAAGCTGCCTTAGAAATTTTGGATGGAGGCTTTATTCGCTGCTTCATATATTCGAAACTGGAGCTCAACAAATGCAGCAGCACAAGGCATGACACCATATGGCGTATGAAAGGTCTATAAACACAACATATTTGTAAAGGCATGGAGTTACTTTTTATTTCGTTGGGATAGCCTTCTTTTTTTAGTGCCATGCCACGTCACCAGTAGTAGTCTGCCCTCGGACTTCATGCTACAGGATCCCCCACTCCGCCTCTTTCGGGCTGCGAGGCAAGATATCCTTTGCGAGGGGCGTTCGATCGTCTGTGCACCTTTTAGGTACATACATCACCATCATGGCCCATCTGCAGTCTCTGGTCTGGCATATAAGCTACCCCCCACACTTGGTCGCTGACCTGTGATCTGTCTAGTGTGTGTGTTTATCTAGATGTATGTGTGTCACAAGAAAACCTTTCCTTCTTTCATTATGTGATCACATTAATTCAAAACTTGTCTTACTTCCGTTGGAAAAAGAAATCATTACGACTCATCATTCTCTCTACTTAAGAGTTACGGCGTCGAAACGTACTGACGGTCGTTCTGAGAAAAACTGAACTCTACTAAAAATCTTATCTTTTTTAGAATAAATTAAAATTATCATTTATTAGAAATATTTCTATTCTTTACTGATAAAATTTTTTTGTTAATTCTATCATATTATCAGCTGAAAAAGACGAACTTCAAGCAGTTGGAGAATATTCTTACATTGTTGCAATCTTCAGGCGGATATATTTTTACAACTGCTGTTATTGACCAAATCAACAAACGATATTTATTGTTTAGGAGTTTCAATGGAAGTAAAAGGGTAGTAGTAAACATTTTATCCGAATGTATCTTTTAAGTGCATATGCACTTAAAAGGAAAAAAAAAAACCTGGGTAATAACAAAAAATCTTTTGAAAACTAAAATATTTGTTTACGATTTTACTGTCGAGTAATGATACGCATCAGCGAACTTTTGGGAAATTAGATCGCACAGATGTGCTGACATGTGAATTTGTTTCTGTAAAATGTCAACAGGACTGCCAGAGCGTATAATGTATACATAATAATAATAATATTGAAGTATTAAAATACTTCAATATTATTATTATTAATTTTTGTTTTTAAATCAAAAGGAATAGGTATAGTTTGTTTTTAGATTTTCCAATTTCAGAAACTTTATTCAGTTTTTAGTTATTTTTTTTAATTAAAAAATAGTAATTTTTAGGCATTTGTTAATAAATAATTATCAAATAAACAAATAACTTTTAAAAAGATCAAAACGTAAAAATTAAATTAATTTGTTTTGTCATTTTTTTAAAATTATTTCTGGGAAGGTGTGTTTTTAAAATATTTATTTCTTAACCTATATTTTAGAAGTTAGAAAAACATTTCATGCTGGACATGAAAATTGTCGAACAAAATGTTTCTACTATAATCCTTAAGAATTAAGGTATAAGATTTAATTCAAAAATCATCAATTTTCACAGTGCACTTAAACTTTGCATGTTGTATGTTTATTTATGTAACCAAATGGAGTCCCTGGTCTGGCATATAAATAATATGGTTTTCTTCTTTGGCAGCCCCTGCACCTGCTCTCTCTCTCTCTCTCTCTCTCTCTCTCTCTCTCTCTCTCTCTCTCTCTCAATCTCTCTCTCTTGGACGTACTGGTTTGGCCTTTCCTCTGACGCAGGAGAGTTCAAGCGATAAAAGCGTTTGGTCAATGGAAAGACCATCCAAGCAAGCTTAACAGTCCTGGCCGAGATCTGAACTATGACTTATTTTTTCACGTCCGCTCGCGAACTCTCTGCTTGTCGCACGTGCTGGCTGGTGTGATCGAACCTAAGATACTTCCACTCTTCTCGAATCAATCTGGTTTTATACTTTTCCTAAGGCTAATAGTCTAAATGTGAACGTAAACGGAACGTCTAAGGTTTGAACTCACGTATAGTGAGACTGTTGCCTATCCCCTGTCCCAAGTGAACCTCCTCTTATACATATTTACATATTGTGTTTGTTATCACTAAAATACATTTCCTGCAAATAAATTTCAACACCAATTTCAGTTATCTCCTCATCCTTAAGAAACAACAAAAACATTCAGTCAGGAATTTGAGATATAAAAGTGATCAGCACAAAACGAGGAAAAACCGTCACGTCCAATGGAATAAAATTACCAGATAAGGAAACCAACTGAGGACTTAATGAACAAGATAATTATGGGAAATTATGGGTATCTTAGAATCTTAGAAGCTAAAACGTTTAAGCAAACAGAAATGAAAGAGATTATTAGGGAACACCTAAGAAGAACAAGGAAATTATTACAAACTAGATTTAATGAGGAAAAAAACAACATAACATCCAAAGGAATGAATACCTGGACAGTGCTGCTGATGAGATTTTCTGGACGCTTCCTAGGATGGACGAGAGAAGAATTAAGAAATCTATACCAAAAGATAAGGAAGCTAATGACAATGCACAAGGCTCTACAGCCAAAAGACGATGAAGATATAATCTATGTAAATCGAAAGAATGGAAGACCTGGCATCTTAAATATTGAATACCGTGACCAAAGTATCAAGACAAAGAAATACACCCAAGAAAATAAAAAAAGAATCATCTAAGCGGAAAGTTCATGTGAACAAAAAAACAAAAAGAAAACTGAAATCAGAAGAAAATATAAAGCTAAAATAGGAAAATAAACCTCTTCATGGTGAATTCCTAAGACGAATAAAAGAAGTTGCACTCTCATATACATGGATATTTCTTCGGAAAGGATACTTGAGTTAAGAACCCGAATCACTCCTAATTGCTTTACAAGACAATGTGCTCCGAACCAATTATAATAAAACTGCGGTCGACGTGGCTCAGTGGATAGACAATCGGACTTCGGAACCGTACTACGCGAGTTTGAATCCAAGTTGTTCCGTCTACGTTCGCATATTGACTAATACCCTTGGGAAAAGTGTGAAGCCAAATCTTCCCTCCAGCTATGGGTTAAATAGTGCAATACCTCAACGGCGGATGATGTCTACAATGACACAATGGCACTGAAGGCGGACGAAGGCTGCAACAGAAGATGGCCTCCAGTCGTCGTGGTTCTCTCCATACCATTGGAACCAGGTCCTCCTCTGCCAAGGGGCCGTGTGGGGACTGCAGGTGCATCAGTCTCATCACGTTAAAAGACATCACGCACAGGCGTCTTCTCGAATGGGTCCACAGGGACCAAAATGGAAGACAGTCATACTCGAACACGAGTGACCGCCGATGATGATGATGATGATGATAATAAAACTAAGATTGATAAGAGCCAGGAGAACAGCAAATGTAGACTATGAAAAAATCAAAGAAACGGAAAAAATCAACAAATTTCAGGAATTAACCAAATAACTAAGGAGAATATGGAAGATGAAAAGAAGAGTAACGTTAATCATTGAAGTATTAGGAACAATTCTAAAAGACCTGATTGGAAGACTGCATGATATTTGGATCAATGGCAAGATAAATATCTTTTAGACTATTGCACTTATAAGAACAACAACAGAAATGATAAGTACTGAACCCAGAACTTAAAACCAGACGGGACTTAGAGACCACTTCTCTCATGAAGTACTGAAAAAGGTATATATATATATATATATATATAGAGATATAAAAAGAAGATAAAATATAAAATCTTTGAAGAAAGTATTGATGATATTTTTTATTATGATATTTCGGAT
>JAUZSX010323153.1:0-11521 GCA_034780655.1 Idiosepius hallami | reverse complement strand
TACTAAACAGGCTGTAAGAGCACGTAAAATCGGCCTTGTGCCAAACTTGGGTTGGTGCTCACCAAGTAAATATCATATCTTAATTCAATCTGGGCAGTGATGAGGGAGCATTAGTAAAAGCATAGGTATTGGAATTGTATTAAATGAATTCAAATCTCAGTGAACTATTGTCTTTACCTTATGTTGCCTCAGGCAGATGGAGCTCATTAACTTGGGAAACTAACTCATCTAGGTGAAGGACAACATTGATTACAAAAGCCCAGGGATATAATGGCCATGTAAAAATATCCTTGTGCCTAACTTGGGTTTGTGATTGACCGAGTAAATATGAATATTGAATTTAGATATCATAACTCAGGACCTTCACAACAGGGTTTAATACTAGGTTTATTTACAAAGGAGGATACTAGTGAGAGAAGGAGTTCCTCACTGTCTTTCCACACTCTCTAATGTAAGAGGTGTATTTATACATTGTCTTTCTATTCTATGGAGGTGTGTTAGGTTATTCCATTACAACATTTTTGTACCACCTTTTTTTCTAACTCTTTTGTTTTCATCCTGTTTTTCACACCCTTTCTTTATTTCCTTCTTTCTCTCTCTCTGTCTCTCTTTCTTATTCTTTTTAGTTTTAACCTGCTCCTAGTGATGTAGCAAGGGTGGGGGGGGGGCGGAGGGGGAGATCTGGTCCGGGGTGGCACATATCAGGGGGCGGCATTTGAGGGGTTTAAAATAGACAAAAAATAAATAATATTAATACAAATTTAAGATTTTATAATCAAAATAAGTTTTTAAGTTTGTAATATGTTTATATGTTTTATGTGTGGAAATAATACTGTTTTTAAAAGGATCTCTCAACTGTGATATCGGTTTCATTTCCAATGAAAATAACTATTAAATAAGTTTAATATAAAATAGATCCTTGATTGTAGTTCTCTGAAAATAAATATTTTTAGAATTTCGAATGTTAACGAATTATCGGTGCTCGGTGAGAGCACAAATCCTTTGACCGCCCCAGGCGGCCAAAACTGTTGCTACGCCACTGCCTCCTCCCTTTTTTATTTGTTTTTTGTTTTCATTCTGTCCCCTTTTCCTTGCTTACTTTCTCTATCTCCTTTTGTCTCTGACTCCCTCTGTCTCTCTTTCACATTGTTTTTAATTCTCACTTTTTCTCTTTGAGATACAGTTTCTGTTTGCCTTTATCTTTTTATTCCAAATCTCTTTTTTTTATCTCTCTTTTTCTTTCTCTTCTGGAAATTCTTCCTTGTCTTCTCAATGATAGATAGCTATTCTTCTTTTTTTTTTCTTTCTCTCTCCATAGAATTACCTCCCTTTCAAAGTCTCTTTCTTGTTCAGAAACTATTTCCTTATGTCTTTCTGTTTGCTTTTCAATGGTCTTTTCTCACACACTCTATTTTCGACCATTCATTATTTCCCCCTTTTTTTTTTCTTCTTCTCATAAATATTTTATTTGGCTTTTTTTTTGTCTTTGCTTAAGCTAGCCAAAATTAATAGTTGATTATTGATTTTCTTTTAGAGAGATTGTAGTGGCATTGGTCGTTGTGTAGATGGATAAATACAAACATAAAAAAAAATTAAAAAGGAATGTAAAAAGTTGTTGTACACTAAAAACAAATTAAAAAGAAAAAAAATTAGTTAGATGCATAGAAAAAAAAACAAACTTGTTAATATTCATGGTTAGTTTCTTCACTTACATCCCCTTAACCCTTATGGACATACTGGTAACATTGCCAAAAACACCTTCAACATAATAATAATAATAATAAATAATAATAATAATAATAAAGGCACTCCAGGTTTCCTACCAAAATAGTTAGAGAATTACTGTGATGCAAAACACAACATGTATTCGACTTTGCTTCTATTCTCATTAGAGCTTGTTCCAATTGCCCTAACATTGCTAAACATTTTTTAAGAACTTTTTTCTTCTTATTTTCACAGATTAAACATTGTCAGAAAAGAAATAGTGTTTTTTTTTTCACTTTCAGAGGCTAATCCTGTGACAACACACACATGAATAACAAGCAAACAACTATGTGGTATAAATATCAAATTCCAATGGAAGCAAACAGATTTTTATGTTGTACTAAATATAAAAAGGGAGCAACATTTAAACCTGACATTGCCCAGTCATATAAAGCAATTAATATGAAAGAATAGGAGTTGTATTCTGTTTTAAATAGCTGGTTTTAGTCAAAATAACTAGTTTTGGAAATAATGCTTTTTTTTCTGGAAAAAAAAAATCAAAACTGAAGAGGAAATATAGTGTTCAGAATAGGCTAACGGTTACAGTGGATTTAAGTAGAATCATCTTCTATCAAGGTTGAACTTGGGTTCAACTAATTTTAAGATTAACCCTTCTTTTTATATATGCATTACATATTTGTTTATATATCAATCATTCGTCTGCGCATGATTGAACATAGAAATGCAAAATTGTTTAATTATGTCATTTTGAAAACATGAACATAACAAAAACAAACTATAGGGGATCGTTAGGACTGTGACATTTGAAGAATATTCTTGCCACTTGACTATTTTGTGATTCTAGCATTTCTTTTATTTCTGTAGTTATTAGTAGGGTTATGACAATATGCTTTTATTAAAAAATATTCTTGTTATAACTTAAATATTTTGCAATTTTATTATTTCTTTTAATTCTGTAGTTATTAGTAATGACAATATGCTTTTATGCTGCAGTCATAAATAGTGACAATATGCTTTTATGCTGTAGTTATTAGTAGTGACAATATGCTTTTATGCTGTAGTTATTAGTAGTGACAATATGCTTTTATGCTGTAGTCATTAGTAGTGACAATATGCTTTTATGCTGTAGTCATTAGTAGTGACAATATGCTTTTGTGCTGTAGTTATTAGTAGTGACAATTTGCTTTCATCAAAAATATTCTTTTTATTGCCTTAGTTATTAGGCCTGTGAAAAGAATATTCTTTAATAAAAGCATATTATCATAGCCCTAACAGATTCATTTTGTCCTTCATTAATATAACGCTATCTGATCTTTAAATATTACATTTAATGAGCAACATCTCAGCTTATATGAGAATAATTGTATTTTAGATTTTAACTACTAAGACATTTGCGTCTTGACTATTGCCCACCTTGTATCTTAGCTTGGAAGAAAGCATGGCTTAACTACGATCGAAATAATCTACACAAGGGTACATTTCTTTTGGGTTTTTTTTCTACAGCATATCAATCTTTTCATGTCATTTAATACTGAGAACAATCATTTTTAGATAAATGTTTTTTTTGTCCACACATAATTTTTTTGAATAACACAATATGCACTTGTACAACTATTATTTGGACCGTTGTCTTCATCCTTATCATTGCAATATTCACAACGTTTTGGCCGATTGACCATTTGGCCTTCTTCAGGTAATTGAACTAGGGAACCTTCTAGTCAAAATCGAGAATTACAGAATTTCAAACTTAAGAAGGCCGAAGGGTTAATGTGCCGAAATGTTGTGAATATATCAATGATAAGGATAAGGACAGCAGTCTGAATAATAGTTGTACAAATCTTCAAGCCTCATTCTAAGGATTTTGAAAAACCACAATATGCACTATTTAATCCATAGGTCATTTAAAGCAGAGAACAATAATTTTATTTTTTCTTAATAAACTTGCTTTTGGATCACACATAGTTTTTGGAATAATACTATGTGCACTACGCTCCGATAGCTGGAGGTAATGTGGGGGATTCACACCTTTTCCAAGGGTATTAGTTTGAAAGCAAATGCAATAACTAGGATTTGAACTTGCATATTATGATTCCATAGTCCAACTCCTTTCCAACTTGAGGAATACCCATAAGCATTAAAGATATAGAAACAGACACATCAACAGGGAAAATCATAGAGAGAGAGAGAAAGGGAGAGATAGAACCTACATTTTTTACTGACTGCCCACTAACTAGGCTAAGTGGACTCAGTATGATTATGAGGGGTAGACATAATAATAATATGAAAAAATATTCAATCCAAAGAAAGGAGAAAAAAACATTTTGAGGTTAATACTTGGCTGCTGTCTTTTTTTGAGACACTGGTGCTAGTAATGTAATATTTATGGAGTTTTGATGGAGATTAAAACAGGAAAAAAAAAAACAAAAAAAAGAAAAGGCCTGAAAGTGACATATTTAAAAAACAAAAAAAACATACAAGCTATTTGATTGACAGAGTTGACATGGCCTTGGAAAGATTTTATTTTGGGCTTTTGAAAGTAAATTTATTTTTGTTTTGTTTTTTTCTGTATTATTTCTTTTGGAATCAATTCAAAGAAAAATTACCTAAAAGATCTGACACAGCAAAAGCAAAAAAACATTTATCATAAAAAAAGAAAAAACATGTTTATTTCAATAAACAGTTTCTTATTCTATTCCAAAAGAAAGTTGGTAAAAATAGGAAAGACAAAGAAAATGATTTTATGAAAAAAAGGGAAGTGGAAAAAAGAGCAGCGAAAAAAAGAGCAGCAGAAAACGGCAGCGAAAAAAAAGAGCAGCAGAAAATGGCAGCGGAAAAAAAGGGCAGCTAAAAAAAGGGCAGCGGAAAAAAGGGCAGCGGAAAAAAGGGCAGCGGAAAAAAAAGCAGCGGAAAAAAAGGCAGCGGAAAAAAAGGGCAGTAGAAAAAAGGACAGCGGAAAAAAAGGGCAGCGGAAAAAACAGCAGCAGAAAAAAAAGCAATTTTTACTCGGTAGGAAAGAGGGGTAAGATTGAGGGTGCTAGGATTATCTTTAAATTCACTAAAAAAAAAAAAAAAAAAAAAAATTGTCTTCAAATCAATTTTTTGGATCGATTCAAGTTGTAAAATATAAAAATTACCCCATTTTTCTACCAATAAAAAATTTGCATTTTTTTGTGCTGCATTTTTTTATTATGCCCCGTGTGTGTTAAATGAAGGAAGAACACAAACTGTATATACAAGAATTAAAGCATTTTATTTAACCCTACTATTTAACCTATGGCTGAAAAGACTTCCAATGACTTTAATTCAAAAACAGACAGCAACAGAACAAGCAGAGTTTGAACTTGGCATGCAGAATTAAATGTCACTTTGAGCAATCATTTTAGTAATAAATGTCTGCAGACAGCTTATAAATATCAAAAGAAGATGTACGTGCCAAGATAATTTACTTAAAATAATGACTTTTAAAGTCATAAAGATTTGTTACTTGCTGGAAAGAGTCTTCAAATCAATTTATTGTTCATAGCTTTATCAAATTTTTAATTCCTTAATTAATTTAATAGTCTATGAACATATTTATCAAAAGAATATCCAATATAATCATTTTTCCTCCTAATTCTTTTCTATCTTACAAACAGTGAAAAGACTAGAAGTAATGAAGTTTTCCTTTGTCTCTTTGTGAACTAAAAACATTGTCAATTTTAATTCATTTTCCTATTTTTAAATCCACAGAGTTTTCCCACTCTTTCCTTTTACATGAGTTTGGATTTCGAAAAGTTTTGTGCTTACTGTTAATTTTTCAATCAAAATCAATCATATTTTGTTTTATTTATAGGGAACCGACGGTGGATCATTGGTAAAAGATTGGGCTCTGGAATCGTAGTACGCGAGTTCAAATCCCAGTCATTACTTTCACTTCAGCAGCCTCGGGCAGATGTGGCACGTTAACTCGGGAGAGCAGCTCATCTAGATGAGGGGTAACACCGAATGTAAAAAGCCAGGATTAAAGCACGTAAAATGGCCTTGTGCCAAACTTGGGTTCGTGCTCAACAAGTAAATATAATATTTTGTTTTATTTACTTGATTTAAATAATTTGTTCAAAGCAGGGCCTGGGATTGCAAGAGGGCCCGCCTGACTCTTGCCATCTCGTGTATTTCTTGTGGCTGTGACCGTGATAATTAGAGAAGACAAAGTATCTTTTTTTGTGTGCTTACTGTTCGTTTTTCAATCAAAATCAGTATGTTGATCATTTTATTTAATTGGTGAATTAGTTTTAAAACCAGGGCTATGCTGAGGGCCCCTGCAGACCACACAACTCCGCACATGCTCCGTAGGGATTGCAAGACTCCTTGGATTCACAGATCTTTTGTAATGCAAAAAATTACCAAAATAATTAATTATTGGGATTAACTAGAAAATCCTTATCCCACATATGTTGAAATATACATCTGTCTGTCTGTCTCCCCTATTTGTATATTTATGTATATATAGACTTTGGTTGAAGCCTATATTATGTTGGAGGTGTGCAAGTTGCTTTTTTTGTTGAATAAAGAGGCTGCAGGGCCAATTCTGCATTGGGACTACGATGTGGCTAAGCACGGGACTTTTTAAAACTAATACACCAATCAAAAACATTTTTCTTGAATTTAAATTAAAGAAGAATGTTTTTGATAAAAGTTAAAAAAAAAACAACAGAAGGCATTACTTTTGGAACTACACTTTTACATACTCTATAGCAGTAGCATTGCTAAGTGGAAGGGAACTTGCAAATTTCCCAGGGCAGTATTAAATAAACAATGGAAAAAAAAAATCAACACATCATATTTCCAATCAATATTGAATTCTAATCAAAATATAGAATTCAACATTAATGATCTTTTAAAACAGAAGGTTTTCACTTGAAAAAATAAATAATATTGAAGAAACAAAAAATGCAGTTTGATATTGACTTGGCATCTAAGATTACTCACCAAAAGAATAATGTTTTAAGAATTGGTTTTCAATCCTAATTTCATGAATTTTATCAAAAGAAAACAAATGATCTGATAAAAATATTCGATTTCCAAAATTTGAAAAACGTATTTTTATTTAAAAAAATATTTTTAGGACATTAGGAATGAAATGTCTGAAACACATTTTTGTAGACTTATAATCATCACATTTTTAGTTTCATACCGTCTAAACTTAGGTGATGAAAAATGAAATATCCAATTCTATTAATCCCTTAATAATATTAAGACATTCGGAATGAAATATCTGGTTCTATTAATCACATTTTAATATTAGGACATTAAGAACACTGCCATGCTTAGCCACTTTGTCGCCCCAATGCAGAATGCCTCTTGCAGCCCCCTTTTCTATAAAAAAGTAAATACCCCCTCCTCCAACAATGATCAAAGAGTATATATACATACATATGCAAATATATATTTAGACAGAAAGAGAGATGGATTGATAGATGTATATATTTCAAGTATGAATGATTCTTTAGTTAAGCCAAGAAGCCTTGCGGACCCTAGGGACCTTGCGGCACCCCCACAATTGCAGGGTCTGCAGAGGCACTAAGAAAGGCCCTGAATAAGAATGAAATACCTGGTTCTATTAATCACATTTTAATATTAGTACATTAAGGATGAAATAGACTTAACTTCATTATATTTTTATTTTAAATTCTTAATTTCATATAGCCTAACCTTAACTTATTAGGTGATTAAAAATGAAATATCCAATTCTATTAATTACTTTTTAATATTAGGCCAGTAAGAATGAAATGTCTGGTTCTATTAATCGCATTTTTGTAGATTTATGACTTTCACATATTTTGATTTACATAATTTAATTGGGTCTGACCTTAACTTCTTCACTTTAGAGATTCAGCTAAAGGGAGTATATGATATTATGATTTAGATATTTTGAATCAACATCCTTGCACCCACAGATAAATTAATACGAAATATAAATATAAAGGCCAAACTGACGTAGAAAAGGCCAGATCATACAAATTTGGCCTTAAAAATCCCAATATGGCAACTCTTGTATAGAGCAGTCTTGCTCTCAAAGTTTCATTAGAAATAAAGAGACCTTTAAATAGTCAGGTTTAATAAAGTTAAAAAAGAGAGGCTTAAAAAAAAATGCATAGAATTACAGTAAATATCTCCTCCTAGTCTAATAGGTATTCCTTTTGTGGTAGATGCACCAGTCTGCTATTTCTATTTTAAAAGAAGAGTTAAAAACTAAAGAGTTGGTCTATTGGAAATGAATCTTTCAGAATGAATAAACATCAATCAAAGATAACAGTGTGACGTGGAGGTAGGTCGATAAGAAAGTTCATCAGAGGACAGAACAAGAAGGGAGTGGATCAAAGAAAGAACAAGAAAGCTCAAATAAAAAGCATTTTACTATAATAAGCAATTTTCTCTATAGAAATCTTCAAAAAGCCAAAAAATAATAATAAATATTTGGCGTTTCACTTAAAAACTCAAGATTTCACTGATTTACCGACATAGTACTTAGTATTGGTGGTTAATGTGTCTGTTGTTGGAGATTGGGTCGGAATGTTTACACAGCAAACATTGAGCAACAAAAAAGCCAAGTACTATAATGAAGAGATTAAAATGTTTAACAGACATTAAGTTGCAGCCAGGGTGGGGGGATGGATGGGGGGAAGGAAAAACAAAAACATATGATTATTTTCCAATCACAAGCGCGTTTTTCTGAAATTGTTATCATAGAAGATCTCAGAACAACAAATATTAAACAAGAGAAATAACAAAAATAAAAAATAAATAAAAAAATAAAAACTAAAAACAAAAAACAAAAAAACTAAAACAAAAAATTAAAAACAAAAACGAAACAAAAAACAAACAAAAAAGAAAACAAGAACAAAAATACAAAAAACAAAAAAAATACAAGAAACAAAAATACAAAAACAAAAAACAAAAAAATAAAAACAAAAAACTAAAAACAAAAAATTAAAAACAAAAATAAACCAAAAAACAAAACAAAAAATTAAAACAAAAATAAAAACAAAAAATTAAAACAAAAATAAAAACAAAAACAAAAAAAAACAAAAAAAATAAAAAAAAAACAAAACAAAAAATTAAAAACAAAAAACAAACAAAAAGAAAACAAGAACAAAAAGAAAACAAGAACAAAAAACAAACAAAAAGAAAACAAGAACAAAAATACAAAAAACAAAAAAATACAAGAAACAAAAACACAAAAACCAAAAAACTAAAAACAAAAAAGAAAACAAAAAATTAAAAACAAAAAACAAACAAAAAGAAAACAAAAAATACAAGAAATAAAAACACAAAAACAAAAAAATAAAAACAAAAAATTAAACCAAAACAAAAAAACAAAAAACAAACAAAAATACAAAAAAAATTAGAACAAAAAAAAAACTAAAAAAACTAAAAAATAAAACAAACCATAAAACCCCAAAACTCGGTTTCTGTTGTCTATTTTATTTGGACAGTTTTTATGTTGTTGTTTTTTTATCATAATTTAATGTTTTTGTTTTTTTTTTGTTCAGTAGATTTCAAAAATTTGTTTAAACTTTTTTTTCTGTTTTTGAGGGAAAAATTGTATGTTCGGCAATGGACGCTGAAAATAGATGCAGTTAAAAGACTATAATTCCAACAGCTAAGAGGTTGGGGTTTGAAATTTTGTTAAGAAATATTTCTGGATGTGAAATTGTCAGAGAATGACACATCTAAAATTCAGACAAGACGTTATAAAATACATATATCTTTTCCATTTAGATTACAATTTACAAGGTGATCTGGTAGCCAAAAGGTGAAGAAGCCTGACTAACACCGTGCCAGTCTTGTTTCGATCCTGGCTAAAAGAGAACCTGGGTTTTGCAGAACTGTACTGATGAGAAGTGGACTCCGAAACTTGTTTACTGATTGCAAAATATTTTATATATAATATAAACATATATATTTATTTATTTGGTACCGTTAGGCTGTGAGGGTGGAGCATTGGTTAAAGCTTGGATTCTGGAACCGTAGAGTTCAAATCCCAGTCAAAACCATTACATTCACCTTTAGCTGCCTTAAGCAGATGGGGATTGTTAACTCAATGAGCAACTCATCTAACTTGGGGTGGTGCTTGACCAAATAAATAAAAAAAATAGGTACCTTATTGCCCACTGTTTAGCTCACCGTACAACAACTAGTTGACAAATGTCGACATAGAGACAACGGCCTTTGGTGACTCTCAGTTTCTCACCTATACATCATTAGACAAATTATACAAAAACCATATGAACATATAAGGACATGAATGAAGTGGATTAGGGATTGTTTTTTTTATTTTTCAATGTAATGATTTGATTTTTTTAGGTTTTACAGTACAGTTAGTACAAATAGTATAATTTATTTCCGAAATAACTTATGAGAGGATTTACAAAATTTCAATAGGAAAGTCCAGTTGGTCTAGTGAGTAGGCAATGGGACTTTGGAATCGTAATATTTAAGTTCGAATCCCAGTCATTCCATTAGCGTTCATTATTAGACTAACACCCTTGGGAAAAGTAAGAATTTCCACATTTTCTCCAGCTATGGGTTAAATAGTAAACATTGTGTTATTAAAAGAGAAATAATAATAAGTATGTATGTTTACATAAAAATGATTGTTCCTGGCATTCAATTACCTAAAAATGTTGATAAACCGTACAATGCAAACAAACAAAATTTCCATGGGGATTAGTTTGAAAGTAAATCCAACTAATTAGGATTGGAATTTGTTGATTATAATTTGAAAGTCTGAACAATTCCCACCATTCATTGTCATTTCTTCTTCTATTTAAAAAAAAAAAAATTATGGACTTGAGGCCTTTTATTAATCCCATTGAAATTAATTAAATCATTTCAAAAAGTAATGACAGAAAATAGGAAGACTAAATAAATTAAAGACATAAAATAAGAAGAAAATTTTCTGATTTGCATGACATTAAAACCATATCGGAAATCAATGAAGCAATATTTCTTAAACTAAATTTCAGTTTTTTTTAACATCAACATAAAAAAGGCTCTAAACTCCTCAAATTATAATCATTAAATTAAAGCAAAGCCATATGATTGCTTCTGATTAAAATCAGTAGCAATGCATTTAACAGCATCAGTTATATAGTGACTGCCACTTATTAACAGAAGAAGGCTAAACCCTGATGAATTTTAACCTGAAATGTAAGGGTTATCTTATTTATATGTAATGTATATTTATGGTATATATCTCTATATTGTAATATATAATATATAAGATTATATATTAATATATTTTATTTTATTAGAGCATGCAAAAATGGCCCTGTGTCTAACTTGGTTTGGTGCTCTACCAAGTAAATATGATATTAATATATTTTAAAACTAAATCAAATAAAACCACATTACTAAAATAAAAATCGTTTTGTCATATTTGTATGAGACCCTACGTCCTATAGCTCTTTAGAAAATAAAATCACTATTATTGTTTTTTTTTTTAATCCTGTTTATACGTGGAGCTATTAAAAAAATGAAATGGCAATTTTTTTCAAAAAAAAAGAAAAAAAAGATTCAGACCATTAATATTTGAATATGTATGGTTATGACTCTGTATAATAAGCTTCCTTGACTACCTTTGTGGCAAGTCTACAACGCCGGGTCAAATCTGGGAAATACTTTTAGTATACATATTTACGAGGGGTGTATGAAAAGTTTTAAGCATCGAATATATGGAGTTTTGGTGTATAGCCAAATTTATGTTTCCATAAAAGTACAGCCAATGCTGAGTGTGAGTGCAAATTTTTAAGGT
>JAUZSX010323132.1:0-11522 GCA_034780655.1 Idiosepius hallami | reverse complement strand
TCTCTCTCTCTCTCTCTCTTTATATATATATATATATATATATATATATATATATGTGTGTGTGTGTGTGTGTGTGTATTTGACCCTCTTCAGATGAATATTTATTTTTCAGAAATTTTATGAATTATTAATCATTAATTACATGATAATCAGTTGATGCAAATTGCATATAGACTCAAATTTTTTTTCCTACAGATTAATACCTTTGTATTTTTTAATTAGGGAGGTTTAAAGCGGCATATGAAAGCATTGCAATTTTGATAGTAGATTCATTTGATTAATATATAAAAAAATTAAAGGCATTTAGATATATGGTTGATATGAAGAATTATTTCAGAATTCAACTGAAAAAAAAATTCTGTTTAAGCTATGTTAAAGCATCTACCTACCTTCTGCTAAAAACAATCGCTGTGTGCACGTATGTAATATTTGCTTGGTTGAGCACTAACCGAAGTTAGGCACAAGGCTATTTTTAAGTGCTCTATATACCTGGGCTTTTTTGCATTCAGTGTTGCCCTTCACCTAGACGAGTTGCTCTCCCAAGTTAATGAGCAGATGGGGCTAAGCTAAAGGTGAATGCAGTGTTTTTAACTGGGATTTAACTCATGTACTACGATTCCAGAGTCCAAGCTTTTACCAATGCTCCACTCTTGAAGCCATGTGTATACATATATATACACACTTGTATTTATATATATGTAAATATTGTTTCATATATATGGGTATTTATATGATAGTATTATAGACTTGTTTTGAGCTCTATACAACACTTTGAAATGATATTTTGATGAAGATTTTTGGGCAACATGTGTTTTACATCAGCATTGTATTCTTTCTTATATAAAGTTTAAGAAAACAAATTTTCATATGTTTGTCATTGGGGATACAGAAGTTCCATTATGATAGGAACATTTTCAAAAAGCACAGGAAGAACATAAAAGTAACAGGAATGGTTACAATTGCAGGTATAGCAGCTATTAATTTGTCAGCTAACCAGCTACCTAAATATGGGATTATGCCAATTTTCTTTACCTTACTCTTAAAAGGATTTTTTTTATAACACTAATGTAGTAGATTTTTGTTTCTGAAATCATAAATTATTTTATTTTCTTTAATATCTTTTTAGAGGAATTCCGGGCACACCCTAGATTAGAAATTTCAATATTACTTTTTGTCTCCCATTAACACATCATAAATTGTGCAAATTATATTCACAAGAGAATGATTTTAAGCTTTCAAAATATGAATTAGTTGTGCAGAAGCCTTTGCTTATTTAGATAAAAAAAATGTTAATGTAAAAATAGTAAAAGAGTAAAAATAATTAAACATTTAAAAAAAAACAACAGAAAAACAAATAATAATTGAAAGAATAGGAAGATAAAGTAAATACAATATTATATAAAGAAATACTTGATTTTCATCTACTGCAAAAATTTCCCATTTCCTTATAAGTAACAACTCTTAAAAATAACTTATAAGCAAATATTTACTAGAAGAATTCTTATCTATTATTATTATTATTATTATTTAGT
This sequence comes from Idiosepius hallami, assembly GCA_034780655.1. Taxonomy (NCBI): domain Eukaryota; kingdom Metazoa; phylum Mollusca; class Cephalopoda; family Idiosepiidae; genus Idiosepius; species Idiosepius hallami. The sequence continues at coordinate 9,990 of JAUZSX010323132.1, read as the reverse complement.
TCTTTTGCTTGGTGAGAGTAGAGCCAACTCTTGCAGTTGGTTTCGTAACCGTTTTTTTGTATTTGCCTGGCAGAGTGGTTAGCTCTGTGTAGGCAAGTCAGCTGGTGCTTGTCACTCTGATGGCACACTGGTACAGTACCAGATATTTCCAAGTGGTCACCCATCTTAGAACTAAACAGGCTCAATATTGCTTAACTCCTGTGATCTTGTGGGAACTGATGTCTCAAATGTGATTTGAGCGATCTCTATTATCATTTAATTTTATTTATGTTTTTGTATGTGAGATATAAAACATAACAAATCCGTCATAGACCATTCAAAACTATAAACATTTTAACTATTTCTTTTAAGAATTGCTTAATTTTATCAAGATGTATTTATTATATCAGATATGAAATATTATAAATTTACCATAAACTATTCTAATTTTAGCTCTTATCAATAAAAATTATTATTCTGATACCTTAAATGTCATGAATTTTTTGTGATTTTAATATTATATCAAATAATGATGATAAAAATATTTAAACACCTATGTAAACATTGTGGAATAGAAATAAGCTGAAAGAGAGGTGCCGAAATTCATTAGAAGTATATACACATAGATTTACAATCTTGTCTGTATTTTAACCCATTTCTTTATTCATCCACAAATTTTTTTGCTAAACAAGTTTAAGGACCATTTTTTTCCGATAAAAAAAATAAAAAAATAGCGGAAGATTTTTTTTTTTAGATCCATAGGCTTTTTCCAATCTAAGTGCAAACATGTGGGTGGCACGTGTTTCCTTTTCAGCTTTGTATCCATGAGTTAACTCTTACTGATGACAATGATAATGTTAGAGATTGGATCTTTATACAGCTGACTTGCAATATTTACCAGATGCCTTCCACAGCTGACTCACTAATGTCTGACATCAACAAAGAAACATATAAAATTTTGATAAGCTGGTCACACTTCAGTAAATTTTATAATTTATTGTTTCTTTAACATCTCAATCAGCAATGAAGATTTCACTTGTCTTTATCCAAATTGTATGTTGAAGCCATACCATTTTCAAAGTTAATTTTTCAAATAGTGCCAAAAGACGATGTCTCTTGCCATTTCTTAATCCTAGAATGGTTATCTTCTAATTTTTCTAATGTAGGGGTAAGCCCGGGAGAATTTTACCCTAAGTTCGTCAGCTGCACCCACTCATGTCTGAGTATCAGGTCCGTCACCTATCCCCTATTTCCTAGGATGTCTAAGCCTTTCATTATTTGCAGGGCCTAACACCCTAAATTAAATTATAAATTTGAACCAAAATACTTATTTCTAAGATATACAATCAAAATACGATGCCTCTGTTATTGCTATTTTAGATCAAAATTTCAGTTTAAGTTTTAAATGTTATATATATATATATACCTCCAGCTACTGAGAATGTCAAACCAGAGTCATGCTGTTGGACATATGAGTTATACAACCATCTCAATTACACTGAGGGAATTCCACCCAGGTAACCATATGCTTAATCAGCATTAATAAAACTATTCAATAAACATTTTTTTTTTTAAATTGTCTAGAAATGAAACATTTTTATCAGAAAACCTGCTGGTTAAGAGGTTAGGCATTTTCAAAAGCTATAGTTCTTATCATGTAATCCCTAATTTTTAAACGTTTCTATCATAGCTGTACCATTGCTTTTAATTATATCATGTTCCAATTTCTTATTTATATAGATTATATTAAAGGGAGCTATGCAACCTTTTCGTGAAAGCATGCAAAAACAAGCTGAATTTTTTATAAAAAAATTTCCTCTAACTCTCAATGAAAGACAGATATGGTGGAATGATGACATCATTAAGTTCCTGTTGTAATGTGTTGTAATGTGTATTGTAAGAATCACAGAAATCTATTGGCATCTCCATTTGGCCTAGTGGGTTGGCAGTTAGACTTCAGAACCATAGTATGCATGTTTGAATCCTAGTCATTCCATTTGCATTCATAATTGCACTTATGCCCTTGGGAAAGGAATGATTCCCAGCATTCCCTCCAACTATTGGTTAAATAGTGCAGATTGTGTTATTAAAAAAAACCATGAGTGAACAAAAAGATCATTTATCAAAAAATGTTTTTGGCATTAAATGACCTATAAAGGTTGATATGTGGTAAAAAAAAAACGATTATGAATTTGGATATAAATTCAATTTGTTTATTCACATCATATTTCTCCCACACAAATAGAACATATTTGTAGATTGACCGATAAAAAACACTAATATAAGTGCTCTAAACTGCAACAATGTCTGATCTATAAAAAAATTCGGTACATACAATTGCTTAGAGTAGGCTTTTAACATTTGTGAAGAAATAATGCTAAAAAGAAAACCATATTTTTTGTTCATATTTCAAGATCTGTACTAAGATGAAGGTTATGGATATTTTTTTTATCTTGTAAGCTTTAGAAATTTTTCATTTTTACTTTTATAAGATGTGTGAAATTTTATTTTTGACATTCTTTTTTATATAGAGATTTATTTAGAGATTTTTGATGTATGTACTTTTTATAGTGTATAAAGACATATTTATCTATATTTGCATATTTTGCTGAGTTTGAGCTTTTAAGTAAGAATGTTTTGAAAATTTTCCTCCAAAAAAATTTTGCCCAATTTTCATTCAAGATTATAAATAATAGTTATTATACAAGAGAATCAGGAAGAGAAGTGCATATTCAATAAATAAAACATAGATACCTACCAAAAATGTACTCAGGCCCAAGGTTTTTTTGGTACAAGCCAGGCAATACAGCTAGTATATATTTATATATGTGCGTGTTTGAGAGTTATTTTTCTATAATCTTATGTACTTTACAGCTACACAAAACAGCAAAGGTGTTTTACTCTCAACATTAGACAGAAGAATAAAACCATAAACATTAAAAAGTCAATCTTAATGTGCCTCTTTGAGCTAATATTCTGATTATTCTGATAGAACAAAGTTTATGAAGAGCCAGATGCAAGATGTAAGCTATACATCTTCATCTTCGCCTGCATTTTTACCCAATACCACCCTGTCCATACCTTTAACTATCAGCCACCCTTAGTATAAGTGAGGCTGACCTCAAAAACTTCACAATTACATCATCTGCAAAATTAAAAGGAACGAGGGTACTCTTAACAAAACTAAAAGTATTTATTTCTGTATCGTTAGTTGAGAGACATTATGCCATACCTTACCTTTTTTTATTTTCATTTTTTTTACACTGGGGGTCTTCATATCCTTAGTGCCCTTCATAACCCCTGTCTTGTGCTCTGTGTAAGTTCAAGGAATGAGTCTGACAGAAAAATACTTGAGAGCAGAGAATTTTGTTGATGGATGCAAACAAAAGTTGTACCACAAAAGATGGAAGTATATGTTGGCTCGCAAAGAGGCCCATATATACAAGGTTATGCACTTTTATAGTATATATGGCTAAGTACACATAGTAAACATAAGTTAATGGCAACACACTTTCACATAATACTGTATCAATTTACATCTTGAGTGTTAAATTTCCGCTTGTTTTTTTTCACTTGTATGTATAGTAGTTACATACATATGTCATTGAGTATGCTACCTTATACTTAATTTTACATACTTATACCTAAAAATATATATCTATGAACATAGACTTAGAAAATATCTTTAAAATCATTTCTCTTTAAATCCTTATAGCCTTTACATAATTCTTTATATGAAATATATGTAAGACAATTTCAAAAATATTTTTTGGTTTTAATGCCATACCTTGTTGTATACTACATATTTGTTTTTCATCTTTTTAAAAATTCTAATAGCAATTTACAATTTTGCAAGGTTGCAAGTATTTCACTTCCTGCAAAAACAGATTATTTCAATAATATTTGTCTCTAAGATTTTCATTATTTATCTCTTTTGTCTGTTTGTGCAAGTTTTTCAGTTCTTTGTTGGGCAATAAACAACTTAAATGGCTCTTTGGGAATTCACTAAAACTGCAGTAATTTCTTATCATCTTCCAATCAATATTCAGCCTTAGATAATTTTAAACCTTACCTGCGAAAGAAATACATAGTCTTCGTAGGTATAAGAATTGTATGATGAAAATTGCATTTATTTGTCTCTTTTTTTAATGTTTTTTTCTACATACCAACTTTGTGAATTTGTGGATCTATTGAAAGTTAAAGTTCAGCTGGTTTTCAGTTTCCAGTGTTATTTGTAAAATACTCGGCATCTTAATTTATTCCTTTGAAATATACATCTCACATTTAAAATCTAATCTCCTATACCTTTTCTTAATGAAAAATGTTTATTCTACACAAATTTTAGTTTCTTTAGAAAGAATATTGTCATCATAAAAAAACAGATTTTCTAAATGATTCAGTTTCACTAAAAAAAGATGTGTCAACAAAACAAGATCCACTTGATTCTTTCCTTTTTTGTAAAATCTCAATATGTATATATAATGATTTTCAACCAAATTTTTTTCAATACAAGGACTTTGTCAGCAAAGCTAAATTTTAAAGTAAAGCTATCAATACAAAAAATAATTTCTTTGTCTAGACAAATCCGACATAAAACTTAATTGGCATTAAATAACCTAATAGCTTGTTATGCTCTCAAACAAAAAAAAAAATCAATGCCTATTCATATTTATGAAGTACTTGATTATGAATTGTCTTTCATTAATTTAGACTAAATTTTTTACTTTTAAAATATGGTTTTATTCACCTGCACATATGCATTTATATAATGATTGTTCTAAAAAGAGAAATATATGTGTAGGTGAAAAAATGAGAAATATTTGATTGATTGATTTTTGAATATGTATATATATTTATGCTATATAGATGTTAATTTATGTGCCCATAATTCTATATTTTATACTTATAAACAACAGATGTAACATATAATATAATTATGGACTTGTAAAATAACATCTATACATTATTTACATCTGTTTATCACTGAGTGTTTACTGCTTACCTCATTTTTCACCTATAAACATGTATATATAAATACAAATTTCCTACTTATCTATAATTGTGTGTCTAGTTATACGTATATATCTTATTTAAAATGGGACAGTGAAGTTGGAGTATTGGTAAAAAGCTTGGGCTCTAGAATCTTAGATGTGAGTTCAAATCCCAGTCAAAACCATTGCATTCACCTTTGGCTGCCTCAGCCAGATGGGGCTCTTTAACTTGTGAGAGCAGCTCATCTAGGTCAAGGGTAACAACAAATGTAAAAAGCCCAAGTAAAAGCACATAAAAATGGCCTTGCGCCAAACTTGGTTTGGTGCTCACCAAGTAAATATAATATCCATGTTGAGTAAATGTCACGTGCTGGTTGGTTTTGACACTTTTTATGAGTTGTTGTTGTTGAGAAGGAAGACCTCTCCTCAAATGTTTTACGCGGCTCAGTTTTCCTGTTGTATTGATTTTACAATCTCAGGTTAATCTGAGATTCCCAGTCCCCCCTTAGCAGTAACTCAAACCACTAACTTTCATTTTAAGCTCACATGGTCGGTCAGTATGAGTATGGAGGAGAGGAAAAACATTTTGGTTCGAATGCTTAATACATTCGGCTGATCATACCACAAACTGCCGACCAGCCTGGTAAGTACCTGATATTACTAAGTAGTCACCCATCTTAGTATTGGACATGATCTACGTCGCTTTACTTAGGTCATCTTGCGGGAACTGGCCTATCTTATGTGAATAAACACATCTTATTACTGAACATGTTCTACGTTGCTTAACTTTGGTGATCTGGCGGGAACAGATGACTAACATGACTTTACTGTATTGTCTATGATTTCGATATGCTGGTTAAATGCACCTGACTATTTTTATGTTTATAACTTATTCATATGATGCATTTTAGAATAAATTACGACATTCATAAATGTATCCATATGCCCTTAGTCTGCTTCATATCAGGTTTGCTATTCTTAATTACCCGTTTTCTATCGAGTAACATGGATTAAATAATCATTCCTAAAATTGTTAAATTTTCCAGATGAACACAATTTTCTTCGAATTAATTTTTTATTTTTTATCCTTTTTTTTTTAATTTTTAGAATTTAAATTTTAATAAATTAGCTTAAATGAATTTATCAAATTACGTTTAGGCAAAAACGTCGGAAGTTTGATATCTGAAATTAATACAAATCAAAATATTTGAACGATTCGTGTTAATTACATTGATTCAACTAAAATTGGCACAGGATTAACATTAATGATTATTAAAGCTAATAGGACAACAAGCCAAATTTAATTTTCCATAATTTAAGGGTTTTTTACAAGAAGAAATCAAGAAAAATTTTTAGGTCTTGCTGAAATTCAACCGATTTACACAAAAAATCCACAAAAACCTATTTTTTTTTTATAAAACTATGTTGTCCAAAAAATTGTAAACACTTAACTTTTACTTTCCAATACATACAAAAATGACAAAAATCGTCTATCAAAAGGAAAACCATTTCCCAAAACTTTCTGCCATCGAACTGCCAGTTTCTTAGATAAATAAAGTCAGTTTAAGCTATCATAAGACCCATACACGTTTTGATTTTAGTGATTAGGGTTACAACAGAATTATCCACATCTCTAATAGAACAGGGTTGGTACAAAAGCTTGCCACGGATAGCATGGACAAGAGACCTGAATAATATAAAATCATTTGCTATTGAAAAGGCTAACTCTAGCACAAATCTAATAACATAAAAGAAAAGAGAAAGGGAGACTAAGTACGAGATTCAGTACCAATGCACACAAAGAAAACAGATGAAGAAAATAATGACCATAGAAAAAAAAAGGAAATGGGGAAGAATACGAATAAATAAAAGAAAAAAAACATACAGTGCATTGTGACAAATAATTTTCTTGCTACTTTCAACGAAATAAGCAAAAAGATTCGTCTTAACTGAATTTGCAATAAAAGACCCACAAGCTGAAATCCATTACTGTCAAAATGCCAGTGGTTGCGGAAGGACAGAAAGCTACAAGATTGTGTGTAAATATATATATATGTACATGCATACATACATATATATATATATATATATATATATATGCATGCATAGGCGCACACACTCTAAATTATATAAAAACACATTTTACAATGGGTAAGAAAGAAAAAATATTTGTCTTTTTAGTTCTAAGTATCCACTTAAAATGAAATTTTTGGAAATACTGAAGGCAAAAGGAAAACAACAACAACAAAAAAAAAAAAACGTTATTTCACCACTTCCCCACCATCGGAGCAATTTATTAAGTAAGAACGATGAAGAAATGTATGGAGCTCATCTTGGATTTTAACGTTATCAGATAGCAGAGATGCATTCAAGACGTTAAATACGAGTTAAAAATGACAATGTATCTTTAACACTTCAATCAGGCTGTGCTTAGGGCCTCGCTGACCGCGCAATTACAGGGTGGGGGCTGGAAGCTCTCAGGCGACCGCAAGGCTTCAGCCATTTCTTGTAATACAAAAATTACGAAAATAAGAATGTGTGTGTGTGTGTGTGTGTGTTTAGAGCAACAAACCAAGTTTGGTACAAGGCCATTTTACGTGCTCTATATACCTGGGCTTTTAAAATTCAGTGTTACCCTTCAAACTAGATGAGTTGCTCTTCCGAGTTAACGAGCCCCATCTGCCCAAGCAGCTAAAGTGAATATAATGATTATTACTGGGATTTGAACTCGCGTAATACGATTCAAGAGTCAGAGCTTTTACCAATCCTCTACTGTCGCTGCCCATTATATATATATATATATAATTTGTACATGTATGTATCTATAGGCTCCAGTAAGTTGAGGGGTGCACGTTGCACTTTTAGGGCAAAGGATCCGCCAGGCGCGGTCTGCGTCAGGGCCTCCGACTAGCTAAGCACGGCACTTCATTTATTAAATATGCTCAAGTGACGAAGGAGCGTGAAAATAAAGGGTTGGTACAGTAAGGTTAGTGGTCAATATGAGGTCGTAGAGAGAGCAGGGAATGACCCACAGATTTGAATGTTAATGGGATATGCGCTGCAATACGATATCAAAAGTTTGTGTCATTTTGGTATAACGTATTCATGCAGGAAAATGGTTTCTAGCATTAAACGACCAGTCACGGGGGACTGTATGTGCATGTGTGTTACTGTGGTTCTTTTAAATGTTGACGTATCGCTAAAGTTTTAGTGATGACTCAGCAGTAAACCAGCTAACACACTTATCAACGAGTTAAACTTAAAAACCTTAAATAAACAAGCCAAAAACATCAACAAAAGACAGAGGGACATTCTTCAGCTGAGACCGACAGTCAGGCCATTTTAACTGTCATAATAAGACATGCCGGGAAATCAAAATCTGACAGCAACAATACAAAATGAATACCTATGAACCCTTCAATCTCTCTTTCTCTTTCGACAAGAAGAATGTTGATGTTGCTTTGTTGTTGAGCAAGGAGTCCTCTTCACTCGTTCGAGCTCGGAGTCTTGCCGTAGTTGTAGTTTTTTTACAATGTCATATTACCCAGAGACTCCCAGTCCTCTCCCTAGGGGGTAACTATTTGTGTACGTTATTATACCCGACGGTCAGTTGGTGGGAGAGAGGGTAGGGGATGGTGAGGTCCTTAAGTTCAAATGCGCTATGCATTCAACAGATAATTTCACCAAATGCCTACCAGCCTGGTACAGTATGTGTGCTGATGCTGAATGTTAGACTAGTCCAAAGTCAGTGACCCTCAAGTGAATATAAAAATTCTAAATGAATGTAATGGCCTTTAAGTGTGTGTTGTCTGTTCCTTTTCCATTATAATTTCGAATTTATAAATAAACGAACAATTTGACGATAGTGATTAGTCAGAAAACTAACGGTTTACAGGAATTTTTTTAAAACCCTTTCGACCCTGACTTATCAAATTTACCAAGTAGTCAGCCAGGGTCGTTATACTTGAACATTATTGCCAAAATATTAGTGCGTCTTCTTTTCCTTATTTTGCCAGGGCCGATATATCGTCCCTTTATGTTTAAGGGGTTAAGGATATCAATGGCACAAACGCCGGTGTTTGATGTTGCCGTGTGTGTGGGGTACTGTGAAGCACACTTGTCAGTAAAATAAAAAAAATGATTAATTTCCTTTTTAAACTCTTGCGTTGGTTTTCTTTATTTAATGTTTGCCTGTGATAAAATACAACGTTAAAAATTAAGGGTCCACCCATGTGGGTACATTGGGTAAATTTTGCATTAGGTAAAAAATGTAGCAAAAAAATTAGACCTTTATTTTTATTTTATTTTTTTTTGTTTTTTTTACACTCTTCAGAGATTTGAAGATGATGTATGTTATAGTTTATTTTTATTTTTGAGATAAAGCTCCGTAATTTTTGAATTAACATTATTACTCGGACTTTTGTCCTCATCTTAGTAGGACTGAGGTACACTAGGCCGAAACGTAGTGTTGGAACATCAAAAAAGATGAGGACAAATGTCCGAATAGTAAAGTTAACTCCTAAATATATAACATTATACGACTGAATAGGCCGTTCAACATTGCTTAATGGGTGGGAGAAGAAGATTGAATAAACGACTGGATGGATGACACTTTTGCTTGTGGGAAAACTTGTTTTTATTCCCTGTCAATGTGTCCATGTCATTTCTCCTTTTCAAATTCCATGGGTTGATGGACTCTGGGTAAGAAACATAACCACTCTCTTACATCAATGACACAAACATTAAATGTTGAAGTATTGGGCAAGTTAAATCCAGTTAGAATCAAAGGGAAAGCAAAGCAAATAAATAAATCCAATATAAAAATATTTACCCATACATCGCTATATAAACGAGCGTAGAAATGCACGCTGATCATTGGTCTGACGATTGCGCATTCGCAAGCGAGAAAGTTAACAGCGGCTGCTAGTGTCCTAGTTTGAATTTTACCTTTTACTAACACACACACACACACACACACGCACCTGTGTGTGTGTGTGTGTAGTAATATTGCTTAAATTTA
>JAUZSX010323121.1:0-11522 GCA_034780655.1 Idiosepius hallami | reverse complement strand
AAGTGTATATAAAAACAAAAAAACCCAACACACATCAGAGTAAGGACAGACATTTTGCCTGAGTGGAGAGAGAAGGTCGTTGGGAACTGTCAAAACAAGACGACGGGGGCAGCGATGATGAACAGAGAGACGAGACGGATTTAGATTTGGAGAGAAGACGAACAAGTGCTACTATGTCGGGTCTCTCGGTTGGCAGAGAACCTGTTGGTTCCAGTATAAAATAAAGATAATATAATTTTCTTCTAAGAAAGTTTTGGTGTTAGTTTTCTTTTCTAAAATGGTTTGCTGGTGAGGAACACAACGTGAAGAAAGGGTCCTCAGGAGAAAAACTCAGAACGTTACACGTTGTCGTGTGCACCCAGTTGCATTCACGGCATAAATAGTAATCATTTCTATCGGAAAATTCATTCATATCGTATCGCACAGTGATGTGCGTAGTGTAACAATTAATTTCCTTGAAAGTAGTAGCAGGGGAACTGCGAACAGGCCTGTTACTTGTTCTGGTACAGAACTAGTGACCAGACTAGACGTTGCTTAACTTCAGTGATCTAAATGGATCCGGTATCTCAAACATGACTTGACCGTACAAAGTAGAGGAGAAAAATCACACTTTTGTTTTGTCACTATAATAAAATTCTAATAAACTAGAAATTCTCGTATCGCAAATTGATGTATGTAGTGTAACAATTAATTTCCTTGAAAGTAGTAGCAGGGGCACTAAGAGCAGGCCTGTTACTTCTTCTGGTACAGTAACTGATATTCTTAAATGGTCACACATCTAACTAGTGACCAGACTAGACGTTGCTTAACTTCGGTGATCCAACTGGAACCGGTGTCTCCAGCAGGACTTACCCGTACGAAGAAGAGTAGAAAAATCGCACTGTAATAAAATTCTAATAAATTAGAAATTCTGCTAATTTCATATAAATAATAAATAGGGCTAAGACAATATGATCTTATCAAAGAATATATGCTTGTCGCATATCTAGTTATTAGGGCAGTGACAAGAATATTTTTAATAAAAGCATATAGTCAGAGTCCAATTAATAACTATATAATTAAAAAAAAATAGTAAAATCACAAAATAGTCAAGTAATGACACGAATATTCTTTAATAAAAGCATATTGTCACAACCCTAGCTATAACTAAAGAATTAAAAGCAACGGTAAAATCCCCAAATAGTCATGTAATGACACGAATATTCTTTAATAAAAGCATATTGTCACAACCCTAGCTATAACTATAGAATTAAAAGCAACGGTAAAATCCCCAAATATTCATGTAATGACAAGAATAATAAATTTCTTTAATAAAGGCATATTGTCACAGCCCTAGTAATAACTACAGAGTTAGTAGAAATGGTAAAATCCCCAAATAGTCAAGAATATTCTATGCAGTCCTACATATAAGTAAAGAAATAAAAGAAATGGTAAAATCGCAAAATTTTGACAAGAATAATTTTTAATAAAAGTCCTAATAACTAGTGAATTAAAAGAAAAGGTAAAATCTTAAAAATAGTCAAGTCTGTGACAAGAATATTTTTTAATAAAAGGATATTGCCACAGCCCTACTATAGACATCTATTTAGGGAATATAATGAGTCATTCCTGAACTGACGAACCAAGTTCGACACTGAAAAAACAGTACAATCAAGTCATGTTGGAGACACCAGTTCCCGTTACATCTCCAACGTTAATGAACGTAATGCCTGTTTAGTACTCAGATGGGTCAAGTCACGTTAGAGACACGAGTTCCTGTTACATCACCGAAGTTGGGCAGCGTAAAACCCGTTCATTACTAAGATGGGTCAAGTTATGTTAGAGACACGAGTTCCTTTTAGATCAGCGGAGTTGAGCACCGTATAGCCTGCTCAGTACTAAGATGGGTCAATCAGTGTTAAATCAGTGTTGCGCTTCACCTAGATGAGTACTCTCCCGAGTTAATGAGCCCCATTTCCCCAAGGTTGGTAAAACTATAGAATTTGAAGAAGTTGTAGCCTAGCAAAATAGTCAAGTAATGACAAGAGTAATCTTTAATAAAAGCATGTTGTCACAGTCCTAGTTATAAGTATACAATACAAATAGCAAAATATGAGATATGATATATCTGTTTTCTTTAACAGAGACATTGTGTCTGTAATATCATTCTTTTTACTATTTAAGAAATGTTATCCAAAATGATATGTTCAGAAGATAACAATAAACATGACACATATTTAGAAAATTAGAAAGACGAGTTATGTCATTTTTGACAACTAAAATAATTTTTGAAAAGAAAAAGTATTTCGTAAAATATTAAGAAAATATTAAAAAAAACAAGTTATCCTAATAATCAGTGTTAAAAATAATATCTTTGGAAAAAGTGATAAAATTTTGCCAGAAAATATAAACTAAAATAAATTTGTAGTACAATTATTTTCAATGGGTTGTTAGTAAAACAAAATATAGCAGAGTTGGTTGATATGAAGATTTTACGCTATTTTTAATAAAATTCTAGACATCTATTTATCATCTATGTGATATCTACTTGGTGAGCACTAACCCAAGTTTGGCAAAAGGCCATTTTTACATGCTGTAACCCGGGCTTTTTTATATTCGGTGTTACCCTTCACCTAGATGAGCTGCTCTCCAGAGGTAACGAGCCCCATCTGACCGAGGCAGCTAAAGGTAAATGTAATGATTTTAACTCGGTTTGAACTCGCGTAATATGATTCCAGAGCCCGAACGTTTACCAATGCTCCACCGTTGCTGCCCTATTTATTATCTATATGACGCTGTCGGCGTGGCTCAGTGGATAGACAATCGGACTTCGGAACCGTACTACGCAGGTTCAAATCCAAGTTGTTCTGTCTACGTTGACATGTCGACTAATACTCTTGGTTAAGGTATAAAGTTCAATTTTCCTTCCAGCTATGAGTTAAATCAGACATGTCAAATATACGGCCCGCGGGCTATATGCGGTCCGAAGGAAGCAAAATTGCGGCCACACAGCTAATTTCCATGCTAATTTCTTTTGATATCTTGGCGTCACTCGTTGTCGAGTATGACTGTCCTCCGTCTTGGATCTGTGGACCTTTTCGTTGAGGACGCCTGTGCGTGATGTCTTTTAACGTGGGGAGACTGATGCACCTGCAGTCACCAGTCACCGCCTTCAGTGTCATTGTGTCACTGTTGACATGATCCGCTACATCCGCCATTGAGGTATTCTTTTGATATATTCTTTTGCTAAACTACAAGTGCTTTTGCATTCTTGAATATGACCAAATTATTGCTTGTGTCTAAATTACCGGTGAAATGATAAAATTCAGCAATGATTTTTATTCAACGACTTTGATTAATATGGTAGGGGCGCGGGAGCGGCCCTCATGCCAACACAAACTGATTCCTGTGGCCCCACAGGGTTCTGAGTTTGACATGCCCGGGTTAAATAGTGCAAGACCTCAACGGCGGATGTAGCGGATGATGTCTACAATGACACAACGGCGCAGAAGGTGGATGAAGGCTACAATAGAGGATAGCCCTCATCGTGGTTATCCATGCCATTGAAACTAGGTCCTCCTCTGCCAATGGGCCGTGTGGTGACTGCAGGTGCATCAGTCTGCTCACGTTAAAAGACATCATTCGCAGGCATACGTCTGAAAGGATTCTCACGTAAACAAGACAGAGGACAGTCATACTCGAACACGAGTGACCGTCGATGAGACATCTATTTAGGGAATATAATGATTCATTCCTGAACTGACGAACCAAGTTCGACACTGAAAGACAGTACAATCAAGTCATGTTGGAGACACCAGTTCCCATTAGATCTCCGATGTTAATCAACGTAGAGCCTGTTTAGTACTAAGATTGGTCAAGTTGGAGACACGAGTTCCTATTAAATCACTGATGTCGAGCACAGTTTAGCCTGTCTATTATTAAGATTGATCAAGTCACGCTGAAGACACGAGTTCCTATTACCTTCACCTGCCTACACTGTAAAGAATAGACGAGTCTAGGATTGGACTCTACGCCCATTTTTTCTTTTACTTGAAAATAAGTCCATTTTGATGTTCATTAATTCTTTTACTTGAAAATAAGTCCATTTTGAAGTTAATTAATTCTTTTACTTGAAAATAAGTCCATTTTGAAGTTGATTAATTCTTTTACCTGAACATAAGTCCATTTTGAAGTTAATTAATTCTTTTACTTGAAAATAAGTCCATTTTGAAGTTGAAGTAGTATAGTGTTAATTAAAGCCATGAAGACATTGAGAATAAAATGAATCTCGGAAATCTTTGTGAATTGTTGATAGAAATCAGAATCAACAGCTGTGTTGAACAGAATAAGTCTTTAGCATTTTGAAAATGCGTGGCAGCGTGTTCATGGATTTGTTGAATAGAAATTTCATCATCATCATCATCATCATCATCATCATCGGCGGCGGCAGTCACTCATGTTTGAGTATGACTGTCCTCCGTTTTGGTACCTGTGGACCCTTTCGGGAAGACGCCTGTGCGTGATGTCTTTTAATCTCTACTAAGATGACAAAAATAACAATTGAATTTTGGTGGGATATTAGATGTTGCTATTCAGGGGTCCCTGGGTACTAAGATGATCTCAAATTTTTCTAGGAAGAGAGAGAGGAAGTTTATTTATTGATTTTATTTCAAAATGGCCGGTAATTAGTAGAAATCCTTTCTTTCTTTTTCTTAAAATTTCAACTGAAAGAACGCACCTTTTAAAGTCTTCTAGCATTAGTAACAAGCTCTGTCATTGGTTAATAATGGGATGGTCTAAGTCAGGGGTTTTCAAACTGTGGTCCGCAGACCAAAGGGGGTCCGCAAGAAGAAGATAGGGAGTCCGTGTATTCAAAAAATCCTGTGTGTGTAATTGACAATAAAACTATTTATAAAGTATTAATTTATTTTCTTTGAATAATTCTGTCTAAAGTAAGCTTAAAACTAGTTTTTATTGCGTTAATGCAAAATTATGTTATTTTCAGCAAAAATTTATGTATAAATTTCATAAGAGTTTATAGGGTAAAACCTGAAATATAAAGGGGTCCGCAAGTCAGAAAGTTTGAAAACCCCTGCCTTATATCACAAAAGAAAGGCATTGTATTGAAAGGGACCGTAGTATTAAATAGCCAAAAATAACCTAACAAAAACATTTTTAATAAAAATAATTCTTGGTATTAAATGACTATAAAAGTTGATATACCACTAACCAAAATAACCTCTCAATAGAAAAGCATTTGAGTAGAAAAATGGTTGCTGGCATTAAATGACCAAAAGTTTGATATGCTGTTAAACACACCAGTCAATTCCATTTCTTCTAATATTTTTTTAATCTTAAGATTTAGCAAAATATTTTATTGCATCAAAAATGAATTTCAAAAAATTTTTTAATCGAATCACTTGATGGTTTACCTTTGGAATCTAACAAATTTGGTTTTGATTCTCAAGGGAACATAGGAGCACACAACGACACTCCTTCAATGAATTCGGTTCTGACTGGTTCTCTCCAGCTTTGCCCATGTCATTTCGGCAGCCCTGGTCTTGGCCTCGACACTTCTGTTCCAGTACTGTCTTGAGCAACCAACCCTTCACTTATCTTGCGGATTCCATTTAAGGGCCTGTCTGGTGATGTTAGATGCAAGCTTCCGCAAGGCGTAAGGTGTGGCCAATCAAATTCAATTTTTTTATCTCTGTTTCCATTGGGACTTGGTAACCCTCAGCTTGTCACAGTGGTATTTAATAAAGCTGATGTTCCATTATTACCACAGACAAGGACGTAATTAAAAGACATTTGAGAGCAATGCGTATTGATGTGAAGAGTTGGGAGCAGCTGGCTCTTGACAGAGACAACTGGCGTGAGAGCCTCCAAAATGGAAAAAAAAATTATCAAAAAAAAATTGGAGGATGTATCCTATCGTACATGCCTGGCATGCACATGTGTGCACTCTGTGACAAAAGTTCTTATAGTACACGTGGTCTGCAGCAACACCAGAGGAGAGGGCACCACCTCCTGGAATGGTCATCTTCAGAAATGAAGGAATGATGATGATGATGATGATGATTATGATGATGAGGATCCCAGACATCTCTTTCTGACCAAAAATTTTGGTATTTCCTTCTTTTCCCAAATTGTGTTGAAAGTTTCAAGAAGAGGAAGATCAAATTTATCCAATTTTTTCTTCTGTTGAGGATCAAGATTTTTTTTATTTTCCTGGGGATTGCATTTTGATTCCCTGTCTTAAATGCACATATGTACATGCCACTCCCCCTACAATGCACCAGTGTCAAAATCATGTACGGCTGCATTTGTTTTGACTAAAATGAACATGTTTGTCTGAATGAAAAACACCTACTTCCTGTTTACTTTATATACCCAGCACAGAACTGGCTCTGCCTACACCTAGGAACAGATGTCATGATGTCTAATATTCTGCAACATGAGTGGGTGTGTGAATAAGATAGTGTCTGCATACATGTGTGTTGCATGTGTATGCATACACGTGATTGGGTGTATAAATGATTGTTTTATATATATTAGTAAATAAGATTCATCCTTTTTCAAAAACAAGCGTCTCTTGGGTTGGGTTTTGGATATTCTAGAATATCCTGAATCCCTAAGACTTAGATAAATATTTCACTGTGTCTGACTTGGATTTCAAAGAATTTTTAATCTAATTATTCAATTGATGCCAATTCAAATCCTGGCTATTTTCTTTTTTATTGGATAAAGAATTTTAAAATCATTGATGCAATAAAAACATTGCCAGCCATTTTTTTTTTCTTTTTGGTGGTAGTTGAGGAGGGGGGGTGAGGCTGCGCTTGGCTTTCCTTAGCCAGACCTTAAGAAATACAAGTAGCAAAGAGTTGAATAATGTCAAATTCTGAGACAGCACTAAAAGAAAATCAGACTATCATTTAAATTACCATTTTCTTAATGAAAGAAGTGAATCCTCAGAGATAAGCGAGGTTCACCATTTGCAGGCATTGAAGGTCTTAGAATTAGGCTGACTTATTATGGGAAAAGATGCCAGGATTAGATTGCTAGGAGAAAAGTCTAAATAGGTACATACCATGGCTTGCTTGTCTTAGAGAGAGAGAGAGAAAGAGAGAGAGAGAGAGAGAGAGAGAGAAAGCTCACATAAAAATGGCCAATTTATATTTTAATAAATATTTTAATGTCTAGAAATTATGAAAAAGAGAAAATAGAATAAAATGTTTTTATAGGAATTATAAGAGGAAATTTTTTAAAGTTATCTTTTAGTTATAGGATTATCTTTTTTAGCTCTAGGGTTTATAAAATGAGAGTTTTTGGTTATAGAATTAATTATTTTATTTGATTAAATAAATTTCTCATGGATGGAAAAAGTACTTTTTTTGTGTGTGTTAGAAATAGACAATTTATAGTCATGAGTGACATGTGCCTTCTTAGTACAAATGGGTTGGGCTTAGTTTATGAATTCTTTCAGAAACAAAACTTTTGAGATATTGATTTACTTTTGCATTATAAAAAAAAGAATTAGATTTATTTAAGGAATCATTGAAAAAAAAAAAAAAAAAAAATTGTGATCTTCATGAAATTTTTAAAAGTTAATGAATGAAAATTTTTTGGTCCAAGATTTGTCAAAACTTGCTATAATTATAGTTAGAGTGCTCAATATCAGTGATAGCATGAACAGGGGATAAGCGTAGACATGGAGTCAATAGCCTTCGCTGACTCTCAATTTCTCGCCTGCATGGCCATCAGACCAAAAGTTACCGTTGTTTCCCCGTTGTCTGATGACTGAGCAGGCAAGAAATTGACAGTCACCGAGACCTTGACTCCGTGTCTACGCTTCACAAATAAGTACAAATGATAATTAGTGTCTATTGACATTTAGAGTAGAACATAATTTTTTTATGTCCGTTAGAAAGAAAGAAAAAGTCTCAGCCCAAAACAAGGCTTATTTCAGTAGAAATTAACATTTAGAATTAATTAATAGAACTTGTTGCATTCAATGAGTTTCTCTCTCTCTCTCTCACACACACACACACACACACACACAAACACAGGTCTTTGTGGATATAAAGTATGAAGCAATGCCTGCTCCAGAATAAATGATTTTCATTGATGATAAACACTTTTCTGACTGCCCTCTCCTCAGTCATAAAAGTAGCATTTATAGCTGTGCCTCAGAGACTTGCCCTCTAAATCCCTGAAAGCACTTTAATCACCCACATTCCTGTTGTATCTAAAGAATCAATCCAATGGATGACTGCCCCACAAGCTACAAACCAACATTTGCTAAATTCTTTTTAAAGAATACCAACTTAATGCGCTCTATTCATGATATTGAGCATTTTGCTGATAAACATAGCAAATACTTCTCCCCCCTTCTTTTTCTCTTTTGTTCAAAGTTTATTAAGAGGTCACAACAAATTTACTGTTTATCTTGTACAAATTTTGAATCTAGATAAACATCTATTTGCCCTAAAGATAGCTTTAACAAAAAAACAAAAACATAACATCAAACTCATTTAAGGTTAATATGCAATTTTTTTTTTAAGGATTGATTTTTTGTTGCAAACATGAATTTAGTTTCCATTTTTCCTAGTATATTTAAACATAAACACGTTCTTAAACTGAATCCAATTAAGAGTCAATTTAGAAAAGCGATTTTTTTCAAAATCTGAATTTAAAAAAAAAGTTAATCTTTATTTTTTTTTTAGTACAATGTTAAATCATTAAGAACCTCAAATACAATATTAAATCATTAAGAACCATAAATGACACATTTTTACATTCTGGAATCAGTCAGTACAAAATTTGAATTTATTTCCCAAACTGATGTAAAATTTATTGTTTTTAGCAACTTGTTCAAAACCTGAGGTTGCACTCTTTATGCACCCCCACATGTAAACATTGAGTTAAAGAGTTTCCTTTTCAGTTTGTAGACAAAAATGATAAAAGAGTTTTATTTAAAGACTTGTTATCAAGAAGGGAACAACTTGTGAAAATGATCTTTTAATAACCTTAATGACATTTAATGTTTCCATATCAAAGTTTATTAAAAGAGAACGATCAAAAGTTGCCGCCATAATTGCTTCAAAATCAACTTAAAAAAAAACACCAATTAAATGGTAATCAAGTGGAATTCAATTCAGAAAAATTAGTAAAGAATTTAATGATTAGAAAAAGAAAAAAATAATTTGGGTTTTGAAAAAAAAAGGAGAAACTTGGATTCAAAATAAAATTCTTTTGAAGATATTTTATTACTAATATTTTAACAGAAATTTTTAATTTTTCAGACTATTGTCCTGATCTTTGTTTTTATTTCTTTCATTTCAACTGAATTAAACTTCAGTTTTACTCAGTTATTGTCAAGTTACTTATAGTATTTTTGTTTAAAAAAAAAAACTAATAATAGAATTTCTATTTTTCACACGTTTATTTGATTATTGAATTCTAAATCATTAAAATCCTTTGACAAAGATCTAGTTTTAATCAATTTTAATTTGTTTACTTAATTTGATTAAAATTCAATGCATATCAAAAACTGAATCAATTTTTAGTCCAACCACAAAAACAAAAACAAATCAGGCAAATTTGTTGGTTTGTTTTTATGGGATTAACAATAGGCAGCCTTAAATATCTCAAAGAAAAAAAAAACCTTTGAATTTCTAGACTAACCAACGTATTTCATCGTAAAAACTAAAAGAAAATTCTACTAAATAAATAAAAACAAAATGAACAGATAAAAACAAATAAAACTAGAAGAATCCCCTAATCCATAAATTCAATAACCAAAATTTTAAATAATACACCTTTCACCTTCATTTTATACATATGATGTTTAAAACTATAAAATATATAATAAAGAATAAAATAACGAACAACTTAAGAGGTTGAGTGGGACCCTTGCCAACTTGTGTGTCATTGCAGGTGAGCAAACCCAAAAGTGTCATACTTAAGGGGCAGATAAATCCTGTTTTCCGCTGATGTAGGTTGGATAACTATTATCACCTCTATAACAACAAAAATCCCATTAATATAGAAACAAGCTATTCTATGTAAAAAAACACTAAATGCGAGAAATATCTTGAACACTAAAACAAAGGATTTATGAACATATACAAGCTTTTTGAAAAGTGACACCAGCTCAAGCAATTGTATGCAAAAAAACTTCGACTTAGAAGAGACCAAATTTTTAAAGCATGTGCCAATAAGATGAAACGTTAATTATTAAATAAGCTATTCAATAAAAAAAAAAAGAAAAACTGATCCAAGTCCAAACAGGTGAGGAGAGGTCTTCCTGCTCAACAACAACAACAGAAATATTTGAAATACTTTATTTTATCTTTCATCATTATTGATTGGATTTGCAAGATTTTTCTATTTTTTAATACCTTTACCAAGGGAAATAAGTCATTTTGAACAAATGAGAAATTCATTTTAGAAGGAAACTGAATGATGAAGATTGATGCCTTGGTTTTACAGTATATCAACCTTTTAGGTCATTTAATGCAGACAACAATATTTTATTCACAAAGGATTTTCTTTCATCCTCACACTTTGTTTAGTACAAGATGAACTGTTTAATCCATAGTTAAAAGAAATATGTCTGATACTACCTTTCCCAAGGGTGTTAGCCTGAATGTGACTTTAACAAATGACTAGGAATTGAGCTGATTTCTTCCGATTCTAAAGTGCAAGTATTTAACTGCTGTCCCAAGTGGACTTCCTTCCAGATTTTAGTCTTCTTGAAATATTTCTGGTAATTCGTTTTTAAGTGAGCCATTTCATGTGGAACTTGCTAATAGAAAAAGAAACATTCAATCCTCAAAGAATTGCCCCCCTCCCAGGGTACGGGGAGGGGGGGCGAGGTCTGAAGGGGTGGGACTTCCTGTTGAAAATTGGGTCATTTGGATTTTTTTTTTCCTTCTTTAGTGTGGGGGGAGGGGGAGTGTGTCTGGAATGGGGGTTGGGCTTTCAAGGATTCAGACTGAAGACCCTCTCCTTGCGTGCCACCCCACCCCTAGGATGGGGGGCAGGTGGGTGAGGGTCTGTCTTGGAATGTTGCTTTTCTAAGCTTGAGATTTAGGAAGGAAAAAAAGATTCCAGTTTGTAAGAAAAGAAGGAAATTGTTCATTGTGTGGGTCACTCAAAATGGATTAGGGGTGGGAGGCAAGGCAGGGGCTCCACCCCACCAGGCCAGTTGGCAGCAATTTGTTGGAACATGGAGTGCGGCTATAATTAAAGTATAATCTTATCTCTGCTGCGTGTGACTTTAGATTAACGAGCACCTCTTAACCGAGCACCTCTTAACGATCTCAAAGACAAACTTTAAAAAAGAATTTTTCTATTTTTGGAAAAAGTCTTAAAAGGATTGTTGGTTTTGAGAATCTTGTTAAATAAAATAATTGGTCTTATTTTATCGTGGAAAGGATTTGGGGACCCTAAAAAGGATTAAAATATTATATTTACTTGGTGAGCACCAACCCAAGTTTGGCACAAGGCCATTTTTACATGCTCTTACCCGGGCTTTT
>JAUZSX010323111.1:0-11522 GCA_034780655.1 Idiosepius hallami | reverse complement strand
ATACACGCTCTATCACTGATAATGAGCACTCTAATTATAATTTTAAGCAACTTCATTACTTAGAATAAATATATATATATATATAAATTAAATGTATTGCTGAGGACTTGCCACTAAGGTAATTAGAGAAGCTTATTACATAGGAAAGCAGTTAATGTTTTTTTTTATACTCAATATATTTCTAATGATTTTTTAAGTACCAAATTCATTTCAAATGAATATATATATATATATATATATATACAAAAAAATGAAAACATCAATAGATTTTATATATCATTTTTTAAATTCATCTGCATATATTGTTCTTATTGTAAGAATTTGATTTATATTCAGATAAATGAATACAAAGATAGATAAAAAGATATTAAAAGAAAGAAAAAGATTAATAGACAGAAAAAGATAAAGAGATAGATAGATAAAAAGAAAGAAAAAGAGATAGATAAAAAGAAAGAAAAAGAGATAGATAAAAAGAAAGAAAAAGAAATAGATAAAAAGAAGGAAAAAGAGATAGATAAAAAGAAAGAAAAAGATACAGATAAAAAAAGAGATAGATAAAAAGAAAGAAAAAGAGATAGATCTTTCTATTTGTCTTGAATTTATTTATGAAATCAATATGTTTGTACATAAAAGGAAGGCCAAATGACTAAATAATTAATCTAATCTTGCTTTATTAAGCAAGTAATTCAGCATTAATTAAAATTTAAGAGATTTTTATATAACATTTAGCAGAATATTAAAGATAAAGAGTCATTTTGCATGAACTGTTCAACAACCTATTGTCCTCATCTTTATTGTTAGATACATGCAATGGTCTTTCTTTCCTGAGATCATCTTTCCTAAGTAATATTTTGTTGTATATACTCAATAAAAACACAAAAATGCTTAAAGCAAAAGTGTATTAATCAGTTTAGGGATTCAATATAATCAAAATAATACAATTGTTGTTCTGGTGAGATTAGACAGACTGACATAGTGTTCAGAAGAGAACTGGGAGTGTTATAGGCTCTTGGACAGAAAATGGGCCCTCCCTCTCCCCCACATTTTTTTACAGTTACAATACCACATATGCTATGCAGCAGGTGAACTATGCATTTTGGTTTAACTATTTCTGGTTGTCAGCTACAACTATTAGACACACAGTAGGCAAAAGTCTATAGTAATATGTATCAAGAAATAGACTCCAGTAAAGACTTAGTTTGTGCAAGCAAAGCAAAGGAATCCGAGTCAGAATGCATGTATTAGTGCATAACAAGGACATCCTTGATGAATCTATTGGCAGCTAGGCAGGGCCCCTTTGCAGTGCTGGACCCTTGAGCATGGTCCAAATGACTGATGGCCCAGTCAGCCCCTGAATAGAGTCCCCCATAATCACACACATATGCAATCATATATAACAGTTAATCAGCTCAAATAAAGTTTTTGTAAGAAATTAACCAAGCATACCTCATATTTCTAAAATCAAGTTTATTGTCCTTGCATAATCATGTTGTAATTATTTTGCCGCCTCGTAACAAAACTTCTGCTGAAGTGATAACTTGAGTCTTCTTAGAAAATGGTTAGTTTTTTTATCAGCTACAGCTCCATCTTTAAAGTTTCTAGAATACTTCAGTGTCATTTCATGAGGGCTTAAAAACTACGCTCAAAAGTTGGAATTAAAACTTGACATGTTTTGTTGACACAAATAGGAATGTTCTTTAATTAATGTTCATTTAAAATAGTCATTTGTCAAGAATTATGCCTAATTATTTAGAGACAAAATATCGTTTAGGGCGCCATCGGAACAAACACCATTAAGTCTGTTCATCTTGGACTGAACTGACGTCATGGAAAAAGTACTAAATGGAAGTGACATGGGCGGGTAGAATTCAACCAATAAAAATGGTTGTCTTAACGACAATGTTTTCTTCACCGATCAATCAACCAATGAGAAGAACCAATAGAATTTGATGAATTTTTGACAGTTCATTCAGCTTTAAATTTAGAAAAAAATTTGGTCGCTCACTTGGACAAACTTTAACCCAGATTTGGTCTGAACTGAATCGACCAAACATTTCTTTAAAATTATTTTAAAGATTGCAAATTAGGGTCGTATTTATATCATTAATGATTCAATATGTTGGTTGTTGGATTGTTTTTGTTAAATAATTTAACAAACAATATTTGCCGTCACTTGCCGTTCGTTATTCTTAGTTTATTTATTAAACTAAAACTTAGTGTAAAAATAAAAAAAAATTGATCTGAATTTTATTGTTTTTGTCGCAGTTTGATTTGCTCCTTCACTTAGTTTTTTTTTTTAATTGTACGAGAAATATATCATGAACATTTTCTCCCAAAGAAAAAAAGAAAAGAAAAAAATTTAAGTTAAAGCCCTGAAAGCAATCAATCCTTTTGTAGCTTTGCTATCGGGAAAAAATATTTTTATTTAATTGCTTAAGTTTAAATTTTTCTTTTCTTTTCTGTAGAAAAATCTTCATATTTTTCTGATGCATTTTTTACCAAAAAAAAAAAAAGAAGAAATGATTTTATAAGTAGAGAGAGCAAATCAAACTGAACTGCGACGGGTTTTATTTTTTCCCCAATAATTTTTATTCATTCTCAGCAAAAATAAAAAAGGAAAAGTTTTCTGATAGCCTCTACAAACCCAAACTATGATTTTTTTTTAAATTAATACCGAAGAAAAAAAGTTATATTCTAAAAAGAGAAGACCTACCTCACAAGAAGCTCACTCAACCAACAACAAACATCAACCACCACCACCCACCAACCACACACTACTATCGATAATAATCTAATTTTCTTGATTTAAAAAATAATTTCATTTAGAAATATTTCTAAGAAAACTAAATGATTGAATTATTTTTAAGATTTTTTTTTTTTCAATTTCAACGTAGGAGACAAAAAATGCTGATTAGGCATTCGTTAAAAATTGATCAAATTTTACGAAATTATCCAATATGAAATTTTAAATTTTGGGGTGATTAGTTTTAATTTAAAATATTGATGAGAAACCAGCTTTTTGTATTACAACCCTAAATCGGTTAATTGAGAATAAGAAGCAGTGAAGGAAACAGAAGCACTTAAATATTTATTTTGTTGCCTTCCTTCTCTCATAACATTGTTTCAATTGGTAATAAAGTTGCCAAAATAATGACCCTTTTTTCGTCATTTTGGGCTCTTCTTGGGGTCAAAAGGCTACCAAACAGCTATAGAAGGGACATCAATTTTATTTGGGTGACTCCAACCTATCATTAGAATTATCAGTAACTGATTTGATGAAAAAAACTAGAATTCCTTCAATTTTTACACCACACCAATAAAAATTAATGAAATTAACCCTAAGTTGCAAAAAAAAAGAAATTAATAAATTCAAAAAAACTTAGGTCTTCAGACCGAATGTAATCTAAATTTCAAGATAAAAGCTTATTTAAGAGATTTTTTTTTTACTGTTGTAAAATCATTGTCAGCAATCAGTTTTTTTGTTTCTGTATTTCTACAAAAATTTTATTTAGTTTTTTTTAAGAGAATTTCTTTCATGGGTTCATATGTAGAAAAACATTTATTTCGTTGAAAAATAATAAACTATAAATTTTATTCAAATTTTATTTAAAATTTAATTTTTTTTTCAAAAAATAAAATGAAAATATTTGAACATTAAACCAAAAAAAATTTTTTTTCATTTCAAAATGTAAAAAAAACTTTTTTCGACATTTTCTTTTTAATCTTTTTTATTGCTGTCTGTACAAAAATAAATCTTTTGAAAATAAATCTAATCATCTTTTTTTCACATTATTCTTCAACAAAATTGTTATTATTATTAATGATGATGAAGACACTAATAATAATAATACTGTCTTGTAAATTTCACCCACTACAAAAAATTCATCACTGAAAAAAATTTAATATGTACAAAAAAATCAATTCAATGAATGTAAAAAAAAGAGTCAGCCGAACTAATTCCATTTTTGTATGTTTTTTATGTTAGTTTTTTTTATATTTTAATATTTTGATAATATTTCATTCTTCTTCTTCTTACCATTCTTTTTCTTCTACTTCTTGGAGCAGCAGCGTCATCGAGGGTGGAGATAGTAAAAAAAGCTAGGATTCTGGAATCATATTACACGGTTCAAAACCCAATGAAAACCATTTCATTCACTTTCAACTGCCTCCGACAAATGAGGAGGAAAGGCTCCCTAACTCGGGGAATAACTCATCTAGCTGCAACGGCAACAAAACACTGAATGCCCAGGGATAATGAACATAATGGTGATGTAGCTAACTTGGGTTTATGCTAGAGACCAACAACCAAGCAGATTTTTTATTTTAGTGCCCGATAGAACTAACTGGCAATAACTGGCATTCAGCACACGCACCCGCACCCACCACCACTCACTCCACCCACCACCAACAAAAGACACACCAATATTTAGGCTTTAATATTTTTCTCTAATTTAACGGCTCAGAGTGACTACTTGGTAATTTTGTTAAGTCGGGGTTCAAAGGTGTAATAATATTTTTACTTTTTGTATTTCCAAAATTTATCGTTTTAATTCATTGAAAACAAAACATATCTTTAGAAAAAAAAACATCATTTTGTTTAATTTCATCAATATTTGATATTTATTTGTTAAATTTTTTTTTTTGTTGTTCATTGAAGAAATAATTAAATTCCTTATTTATTGCTTATACTTTTTTCTTTTGTAAAATAACAAAGCTATTAAAAAAAGGGTTTATTTGTAAATCATTTTTTTTTTTGGTGTGTGTGGGGGGATATCCATTTTTATCGGACGCGATGAAAATCTTTTTTAAGGAAAATATTTTGGTAACACCATTCAAATGGTGATCTGGTTTTTAAGCACCAATATCTGATCTATCGGCCACTAAATTACCTATCTGCTTCTTTTTCTATGTCCTAATCTTTTTCTTATTATTCTGGTTATATTTTGACGATCCATTTTTTTCCCTACAATTACTACCATTGTCACTAAGGTCTTTGGGGTTTGTTTTTTCCATCATTACCCTCCTCTTCTTAACCATTTCTTTTTGTTCTCTCTCTCTCTATCTCTTTGAAACTTTCTACTATTCTATTAACTTCTTAAATTAATTGTTGTTTTTCGTATAAAACATCAAATATTGCTGCAAATAGATGATGGTTGGTAAAATAATCTTTTTTGCCAAAAAATAAACGATTCATCTTGGCCCAGGCTAAGATTTAGTCATTATTTGGGTCAACTTTTTTAAAAATGTTTTTATATAACAAAACTGGAAAAAAATTGCGTTTTACGCATCATCACTTTATTGTAACACCAATTTTATGACTTTATTATATTCTTATTAAAATTTAAATTACAAGAATAAAATCGGTTATTTTATTGAATATGAGTCTTTCTTTTTTATATGGTTGGGGCTCTCGTGAAGAGGCTGTTTTGTCAGATGTCAACAAGAAATACTAAATCAAAGTGCAGGTTATGGATTCAATTTTTGTAA
The DNA here is from genome assembly GCA_034780655.1 of Idiosepius hallami. Classification (NCBI taxonomy): domain Eukaryota; kingdom Metazoa; phylum Mollusca; class Cephalopoda; family Idiosepiidae; genus Idiosepius; species Idiosepius hallami. The sequence goes on along the minus strand of JAUZSX010323111.1, from coordinate 6,035 downwards.
GATTACTAGCTCTAGTGTCTCAAATCAATATTAAGTACAATTAATAACTTTATACAATTTCTGCATATCTATCAATAGAATTATTACTAGTGCATTTAGTGCAAGTGTTAAAAATCATTATTATACAATTTCTATATTTACTCATAGAATTGGTTATTATTACCCGCCCCATAATAAACCAGTAGTCAATCCCTCTGAGAACTCCATGCTAGCCAACCCAACATGAGTGAGGGCTGGCTGCTAGCAAACATTTTAAAGAACCAACATATGTAGAAGTTAATTAAAGTTTCTTTAAAGCAGTTAATATTACAGTTAATAATGAACAAAGAATAACAACCAAGATTTAAAACATGTCAAACACCTTTCTCTCACAGTCATACACATTCTTATAGAATGTAAAAGCATTCACCAACCTCAGAAAAAGCATATTCTTCAATGCTAATAATATGAAAAATCTATTTGAATACAATGATATAGAAAATGTCTTTAAATTTCTGAAAGGACTAAAAATATGATATTTACTTGGTGAGCACCCCCAAGTTTGGCACAAGGCCATTTTTACGTGCTCTTACCCGGGCTTTATATATTCGGTGTTACCCTTCACCTAGATGAACTGCTCTCCCGAGCTAACGAGCCCCATCTGCCCCAAAAAAGGACTAAAAATATATCAGATCTGAAACAAGAAAAATGCAAAGAAAAACTTAACTGACCTTAAATAACCCATAGAGGTTGATAGGTAAAAAAAAAATAATCATTAAAATAAACATACATAGTAATAAATACCTTTTTCATTTTAAAAATAGTTTAAATCATTATATTCAAATGCTAAAGCAAAAATAATAGGGTTTTGTAGTCAATATACCAGTGTTTGGTGCTTTTTTAAACTCTATATTATTATCAGCTATTTCCACTTCTAATTGTAGAAGTGGAAACAAACCCAAGACTTCCAGTTGCAGGACCAGCAGAGTGGTGTTGGGTTCGCACCCCCATAGAGGTAGGCTCACCTGCCTACAGGAGAGATGAGAATAGGCAATATAGGCAAGCCAGTTGAGTAAAGCAAACAGCAAGAAATATACATAATCTCGCCGACACTCTACACCAGTCAGGATTGAACCTGTACTTTCTAAATTGATGTAACTCTAAGATTCTTTAAACCAACATTCAGAACCACTATACTATGTTGGAGCTACATAATAAAGATAACAAAATAAAAGAAGAAAAATGTTATTCTCTATAAATTAACATTCTTGGGTGCCAATATGTATAAATACCTATATATATCCACATACATATATTATACATATCAACAATCAAGGGTGTGGATATAGAGCAATACAGAAGATACCAAAAATAAAAATGAAAAAAAGAATGAGACAAGAAAAAACATTAAGGGATAGAAATAAAACATTGTGTATCATTTGATGGCATTCTTCATTTTTTAAGTTTTTTCTTCAGACTTTTTAGTTTTAAGCTGAATAACACAAAAAGGAAAAAAAAGAATAAGAAAAAAAGACAATGAAAAACAAAGGAAATAGAATTAAAAATTGATTTTATTTAAACCATTTTGTATTTGTTTTTTGTAAAACGACAAAATCTTTGGGAGATTTGAAACAGGCAAATTATTTTAATAAAACAGTTTTCATTTTTTTTAGACCAATCATGCAATTCTTGTTTTTATTATTAAGTATCATAAAAAAACTTGTCCAAAATAAAAACAAAAAAACAGACAATTTAGGTTTAAAAAGTCTGAATTCATACACTAACAAAATGGTATTAATTAAAATAATAGACCTACCAGTATTCTGTTTGTCACTTATTAAATTGTTTTTGAATTTGATAGAAGATAAAACTGGCCAAACTATTTCATATTGTGTAAAAAAAATAACAGAGGGAAAAAATGTCTGGTATTGTCAAAAAAATAAATAAATAAATAAACATTGAAATCACTTTAATAAATTCAAGAAAAAAAAGATATTTAAAATGTTGTTATGAAGCCAGGAATAACTTTTAAGATTATGAGTATAGAGTCTGTAAAAATGGACTAAAATGTGATCAGTTTGAATCCCTAATCACTTGACCACCAGATAACCCACTAAATTGGAATTTATACTGCTATGTTAGTGATTAGAGAATGCTTTAATCATATTGTTAATGAAGAGGAGGAGAGGCCTTGCTTTGGAGAAATGTAAAACTTATATATGTTTAAAAATAGTTTCTATAATATTATCATTCTATATAAAAAAAAATTAAACAGTTATTTTATATTAAGTTTGTCAATTTAAATTATATTGATATCATTAATACTTATATAAAATTATTATTTAGTTTGAAATACAGATTTTTATTTTATTTTAGGTGTTGAAAGTTAAAGGCAGTCATTGCAGGAAATTAAAGTTTATCTAAACAATATATATTTTGAGGTGACAAGTTTAGGATTCAAATAAGTAAACTACATTTTGTATCATAATCATGAAAACTTTCTGCTCTAAAATTTTTAAAAGCCTTCATATATATATGTGTGTGTGTGTGTGCATGTATGTTGTGTGTGTCCAAAAAGTTAGTGTGCAGTAGAAAATAATGTCTTAATGCCAATGAAGGACATTTTCAGCATTTCCTGTGATATTATAATAAATAGGTAAGAATTGTATTGTTTAAATGTTTTATAATAAAATGTACTGTTTATTAAGTTATTTAAATTTCTATATACATATAGTAGACAGTGACGTTTTGAATATAATTTGTAAAAAATTGTAGTATTTATTTCCTGTATTTTTTTTTGTTTCAAATTTTAGATTAAATCTTATAATATAAAGTAATAGGTTTTGTGTGTGTGTCTTTCCGTCTATACAACTCTTCTACAGCAAAAACCACAGGACGAATCATAACTAAATTTGGCAGGATGGTGGTCTATGACCGACGGATGGTGCATACCAATTTTCAAAGTCATAGGTCAAGACTTATTATGGTCATTAAATATATTAATATTTTATCATTAAAGCCATTTTTTTTGTTAGTCGCCTAGCAACAAAAGCCATTTTTTTTGTTTGTTGCCTAGCAACAAAACAATGACTTTTGACTTTAGTCATGATGTCAACAGAAAAAATTATTTTTTCTTTTTAAAAAATATTTTTCCTTTTATTTTTATATTCTTTATTTTGTTTTAATGCAATTAAATCTTGATTATTTATTTTAATAAATTAAATAAATATTCCTTTACTGTTTTCAACTATTAAAATAAATAATAATTGGCGTTTCTTTTAAATTAATATTTATATTATTTACGTATAGTTCTATTTCCAGATTTTCTGAGATTTTCATTTTTAAATCTAATTTGTTTTTTGAGGGTTTTTGGGTGTGCTAAAAATGAATATGAAATTCTTGGGTTTGTGTTTGGGTTGGAGTTGGGGTAAGACTTGGAGTTAGGTTTAGAGCTAGGAATTAGGGTTGGAATTATGGTTTAGAGAGAGGGTTATGAGTTGGAATTAAGGTTAGGGGTTAGGGTTAGGTTTAGGGTTGAAGTTAGCGTTTGGATGAAAAAAAAAATTAAAGCAGGAGAGAAAATATTGGAACTACTAAATACAGAGTTCAAAATGATCATTAAGAAGTATCAGCGCAAGCCCCGAGCAAAGCCGGGTTATACTGCTAGTTTTAATATAATCCGAATTCCAAATATTTGCATGATTTTAAAAGAGTAAAGCATAATGCAAGGGAGATAACTCTTCAATTTACCGATGAACTAAATAGAAATTGTGTTTAAAATATAAAACATTTACTGTGTCTCCTTATATTAAAAACCTGAAGAAGAATGTCCTTCAACTGCAAGAGTCTCAATGATGCAGGGTGTCTGAAGAGTTGCTATGAAAATAATGTATTTAGGACAATGCAAGGCATTTACTTTAAGATAAGATGTGATACTTGAAATAAATGAAACCTTTTTATTGGTAAAAATGGTACTATCTAAACTGACTTGAATGTAGTTTATTGCTTGGTTTTATTTTTTTTTTGTTTTGTTTTTTGTTTTACAGCATATCAACCTTTCCAGGTCATTTAATGCCAAGAACCATAATTTTTTGAATAGACATTCTTTTTGTCCAAACACGTTTTTTTTTAATTATAGTTTATTTTTATTTTTGAGATGAAGCATCGAAATTTAGGTATTAACTTTATTATTCTGACTTTTGTCCTCATCTTAGTAGGAAGATCTACTAAGATGAGGACAAAAGTCCAAATAATAAAGTTAATACCTAAACGTTTTTTTTAAATAACACAATATGCACTATTTAATCCATAGCTGGAGGGGATGTGGGGATTTATACCTTTCTCAAAGGTATTATTCCAAAGATAAATGCAAATAGAACTGAAATTCAAACTCTCGTATTATTACGATTCTAAAGTCTGAATGCCGATCTGCTGTTCCAAGTGGACTTCCCTGAATGAGATTTAAATTTATCCTAAACTTGTTACATGCCACCAACAAAAGTTCTCAAATAAAAGAAGACAAAAAAATACAAAGATTCCAATTCGTATATAATATTAATTAACAGCATTTGAAACTGAAGTTGACAAAATGACTATTTTTAGCAATTTGTGAAAATTTAATAGTCTCGTTAAAATCATCAAAATTTAGTCGGAAAATGTGACTAAAAATAAAGTTTGCATAATTTGATAATAAATAAAGATTAGAGAAAATTAAATCCATGGTTATAATTTTCCTTTATTTAAAAAAAAGTGTGTTGTCTTTTTTAACAACTGAATATATATATATATAAAAAAGCAAATATATGGAAGTATTAGGTTTTTTTTTCCCCTTAAAAATGATATTTTATGTAAGAAAATAGAAAGTTTATTAGAAAATGAATAGCCACCGGTATAATTGATACAATTTACATGATAATTTTAAAAAATGAATTGTCATGGAAGATAGAGTTATTTTGTTTTTCTTAATTTTGACAACATAATAAAAATGTAACATATTTAAAAAAAAAAAAAAACTCATATTAGAACCAAAAATACAAAGTAAGAAACAAAAAAAAAACAGTTTTATCAACAGAATGGAGATATGAATTATGATGGCCTAGTTTTTACTTTCTATTTTCTTGAATAAAAAAATTTTTTTAAGAAATTCACAATAAATAAATTAATCATTTAATGAGTTGTGGTTCATCATCCAAAAAATAAATAAAATAAATTTCATAAAATTTTGTCGGCAAAAGGTATTGACTAAAAGAATAACTATAAAAGAATATAATCCATCTCAAAACCATAAGCTTGTGCAGTCAGAGTGTTTTTTGTTTCACCTGTTACAAAACCATATTTCTTTTTTTCAGAGATAGTTTCAAAGTATTTTTTTATCATTTGAATGATATTTAAAATTCGAAAAAAAAAAAAAATAGAATTATCAATTTTTTTTAATTGGTTGGAAAGAATATAATGTGAATATCAACCTTATTGCCCACAGCCCCAAATTTTTAGCAGAGGACAAAGTCAAGACCTTCTCTATTGAGAAGGTCTTGATTTCCTGGTCAAGGTGTCCTTGCTCTTTCAAATAAGTTTATCTTTCATAGAATACAATTCATGGTGACCGTTCACCAATAATACACTAGAAAATTTTCTAAATTAATCAGAAAATACAGAAAATTCGCCATGACATTTTTCCATTATATATAAAAAATAATAATTTTTATAATTTTTTTTATGAATTTTTAAAAATTATTTATTTAATGAAAATATTTACTAAAAAGAATGAGAACATTTAAAAGTGAATTTATTTATTCATAGATAATGCAATCACTGTTTTAAACAAAGGTGGGGATAACAATTTTCCGACATGTCCTGTCATACCTAATAATACACCATAGTTTAAAAAAAAAAATTATTACAAGTGGCTAATTATCTATATATTAATACGCTAACTTTTTTAATTTTAGTACTTTTTTAATTTGAGTTTGTTATCAGTGTGTGCTGATTGGTCAATTGGTTAAGAGAATTCAATCTTTACGTTTTGATTGGTCAACCAGTGGCTCTTAACCAAAACA
>JAUZSX010323100.1:0-11523 GCA_034780655.1 Idiosepius hallami | reverse complement strand
AAACGTAGTGTAGTAACATCATAAATACCTACTAAGATGAGGACAAAAGTCCGAATAATAAAATTAATACCTAAATTGCATGGTACAATAGAAAACTACATTTTATGAATTACATTTGAATGAACAACTGTAAAAAAGTTTGCCACGTTACGCACATAATTTAAAGTACTACTTGACTACTTTAGTAGCAAGTCCTCGGTGTTCGGGCAGCAAACTTGTGTCTGAGTGTCTGTCTGAGGAATGTTTTTTAATAAACTTCTTTGTTAATTTTTGGTTTAGATTTTACATATGGGGTATTCGGGCGCATGGAAAAAAATTAGACTTTTAGTCTAAAAAAATAGCTGCTAAGGAGTCAAACTTAAAACATTGGATCTTGCGTCCACTGTGTGTGTGGTATTTTGGTCATCGGGGTGTCAGTATAACATCAGTTTACTAAAAAAAAAAAAAGTTTTTGGCTTTCAAAAGATTGCGACTGTTTCCTCTGACAGAAAAAAATAAATTCTTGGAATTACAAAATCCAAAACAAAAAAAAACAAAAAAACAACAAAAAAAAAACAACCCCCCCCAAAAAAAACAAAAAAAACTAAAAACAAACAGATCAAAATAAATACAAATGGAGCATCATAACATTCCCCTGAAAAAGGAAAGGCAATGATGGAAGTAACCATAAAGCTCGATCAGGGTTATGTAATTTTGAGTGTGTAAGGTATTTTGTTTTCTGAAAATTTTAATGCAGCCAATTTACAGAAAAAAACCCTAAAAAATCATAAAATTACACAATCAAAGATTCAAAATAATATATATATAAGATATATAAAAATAAATATAAGAAAGAAAAGAAAAATATTTAAAGACTATTAAGAAAAACATATCTTGGATATTTACTCTTTGAATATTTCTTCTTCAATAAAAAAAATGAAATATCACAGAGTTCAGCTAAAAATTAGAGGAAAACAATTGAACAAAGACAACTTGTTTTTATCCAAATTTTATTGGAAGTCTTCGTTATTATTTAATGCAATTTTATGCAATTTCTTAAAACCTTTTTTTTCAACGCCACTGCTTTTAACATTTAACAGAAAATATTTTTTTTCTTTATGGCTTTTTTTTCAAACAAGAAAAGAAGATGCATTTGTCAAATGTTCTGCAAAAAATGCATAAATAATAAAATAAAGGAAGGAAGGAAGGAAAGAAGGAAAGAAGGAAGCAAAGAAACAAATACAGACTTAACAAAAAAAATCAAAACAAGACGAGTTGCAAAATCAAAAACAAAGACATTAAAAAAAAACCTAAAAAATAGCCAAAAAAAAAAATCTAAATAAAAAATAAAAATCTAACTAAATAGATTATTAACCTTAAAAACAGGAAACGATGGAAGTTCGCCTGAGGATTTCGGTAATTGACGCAAACCATTCAAAATTGAATTGAGCAGAAATCAAAGATTCTGGAATTTCATTTAAAAAAGAGAAAATCAATAAAGATCGATAAAATTCGAAAAGGAATTCTATTTTAAGATTATTTGGTTCTTTTTTCCTACACGCAGGGCCACGCTTAGTGACCCGCAGACCCTGCAATTGCAGAGGAGCCGCAAACATCCTAGGGACCGCAAGGCTCCTTGGCTTAACTAGAAAATCATTATCACACTTGAAATATACACCTATCAATCCATCTCTCTTTCTGACAATATCTCTTTTTCTCTAAATATATTATATTTACTTGGTGAGCCCCAACTAAAGTTTGGCACAAGGCTATTTTTACGTGCTCTTACCCACACTATTGGCATTCGGTGTTACCCTTCACCTAGATGAGTGTGAATTTATGTATGTATAATCTTTGTTTGAAGGCTTCAGTAAGTGGGAGGACGTAAGTTGCATTCTGTGGGAGTCAGAGGGGCTGATCCAATGTCGCTAAGCACCCCACGATTAAGATATGAGTTTCGGTTACAAGAACTAGATATCTGAAATAGTAAGATGTCCGGTTCTATTATGAATATTATATTTACTTGGTGAGCATTTATCCAAGTTTGGCACAAGGCCATTTTACGTGCTCTTCTTCAGGCTTTTTACATTCAGTGTTGCCCTTCACCTAGATTAGATGCTTTCCCGAGTTAACGAGCCCAATCTCACCAAGGCAGCTAAAGGTGAATGTAATTGTTATGACTGGGATTTGAAATCCCATAATACGATCTCAGAGCCGGAGCTTCTACCAATGCTCGACCGTCGCTGCCGACCTCCATGAATATTGTATTTACTTGGTGAGCACCCCCGAGTTTGGCACAAGGACATTTTACGTGCCCTTACCCGGGCTTTTTACATTCAGTGTTACCCTTTACCTAGATGAGCTGCTCTCCCGAGCTAACGAGCCCCATCTGCCCGAGGGAGCTAAAGGTGAATGTAAAGGTTGTGACTTGGATTTGAACTCGCGTAATACGATCTCAGAGCCAGAGCTTCTACCAATGTTCCACCGTCGCTGCAATATTTCTAGTGTATATATCAAAATGACCTTGTCTGTCAAAGGAACTATCTCTACAATACTACATTTCAGTTTTTGGTCGAGAGATTTGAAATTTGATAAAGATTGGGGAAAAAAATTCGATTTGCTTTAAAGAAGGAAAAACCGCTGCTTAGGGGTCAAATGCAACCCATAAGAAACGCCGGGAATTATTACTGGTTTAAAGAATGAAATCAACTTGGGGATGAAGTTGTGGAGGTGGAAGCTGTGTAATCTTGTTTGCTGTCCGTAGTGATTAAGATCATGTCTCGAAGATGGTCAGTCGGAAAATAAGTCTGAAAGAGGATTTTAGAATTGGTTCAAAATAGAAGAAACGGTTCGGTTTTTGAAGGGGAGGGTTGCTGTAATGATTTGGCGTGGGTTTAATTCGAGGGTGGTGTATTTTATTTATCCTTATTCTTTTTTTTTTGTTTTCTTATTCTTTGGCTTTTGCTAGTTATAGAAATGATCTCTTGCGGGGAGAAGAATATAAAGAATAATAAGAAGAGAGAGAAAGAAGGAAGGGAGGAAGAAAGGAAGGAAAGGAGGAAAGAAGGAAAGAAGAGAGAAAAGGATAAAAGAATGAAGGCAGGAAAGGGTAAAATAAAGAAGGTGAGGAAAAAGAAGAAAGAAAGAAAGAAAGAAAAGAAGGAAGGAAGGAAGGAATCACAAAATAGTTAAATAAGGACAAGAATATTCTTTCATAAAAGCATATTGTCACAACCCCTCTAATTAGTACAGAATTTTAAAAAATAGTAAAATCACAAAACAGTTAAGTCTGTGACGAGAATATTAATTAATAAAAGCATACTGTCACAGCCCTACTAATAAGTACAGAATAAATAGAAACGGTAAAATCATAAAATAGTCAAGTAACGGCAAGAATATTCTTTAATAAAAGTATATTGTCATAGCCCTACTAATAAGTACAGAATAAATAAAAACGGTAAAATCATAAAATAGTCAAGTAACGGCAAGAATATTCTTTAATAAAAGTATATTGTCATAGCCCCAGTGATTATAGATTTCGTTTTTGTAGCAGTTTATCGCCTTTAAACAAAGTTGGATTTGTGGGTTAGATAAATAAATAACCAAACACGTGGAGTAGGAACAAGTATTGTATTTGTATACAATTTTATACAATATACATTTGTATAAATGTTGTTTCTTTCGATTAATCACAAATGACTAGCTTTTTGTATCGCTGGTCTTACGTGACTTTTTAGCGATATTATTTTTTAGAAATGGCTGAAATTATTTTTAAAATGGCTGCCAAATATTAATGGATGTTTTAATGTCATAGAAATAAAAACGAAAATAAAAATGAATACAGTCGAATTGATAATAACTATTGATTTTAATTTGTTTATATCTTTGGAATTTGGTATTTAAGAAACTCACGAAAAGCGCGTGTGTATTTATTCATTTATTTTTTTTTAGAGTTTTCTTTAATGGAGTTTTATAAACAATTTTTTATTTTGTTTTTTAAGTTTTCATTTTTTTTTCTTTTAAAAAATTATTTCTGTGCTATTTTACACTTATCTATTTTCGTTTTTATTTGAATGTCTCTACAAAGTCTATTCTTTTTTTTTTAATCGATGCAGTTTAATAGTATATGTATCGAAATAAATACTACAACGCATCTTACTTAAAGGAGATCTTCAACAACACAAACCCAACTGAAATAATATCCTTTCTTAAAAAAATAGACCTACTCTCTAAAATCTTTTGGCAGTCACTCGTGATTGAGTATGACTGTCCTCCGTCTTGGTACTATGGACCCTTTCGAGAGAACGCCTGTGCGTGATGTCTTTTAACGTGGGAAGACTGATGCACCTGCAATCACCACACGGCTCCTTGGCAGAGGGAGACCGGTATTCCAATTGCATGAAGAGAACCACGACGACAGGAAGCAATCCTCTGTTAAAGCCTTCCTCCGCCCTCGGTGCCGTTGTGTCACTATGGACATCATCCACCACATCCACCGTTAAGGTCTTGAACTATTTAACCCATAACAGATCCTTAGAGAGTTTTGGGTCTCACAACATCATACTCTCTTCCCCAAGCCGACCCGACCAGAGCTGATCAATCTCTGGTTCACCCTCCAAAAGTGATGAGGGCGCTAGAGGGTGTCATCAGTTATGTTTTTGATGCGCGGATCCTTAGAGGGTTTCGGGTTTTACAACATCATACTCTCTTCACCACGTCGACCGGACCAGAGCTGATCAATCTCTAGTCCACCCTCCAAAAGTGGTGAGAGCGCTAGAGGGTCTCATCAGTGATGTTTTTGATGCGCAAATCCTTAGAGGGTTTCGGGTCTTACAACATCATACTCTCTTCATCACATCGACCCGACCAGAGCTGATCAATCTCTGGTCCACCCTTCATCAGCGCTAACAGACACTAGGACAAATTTTTAACAATACGGAGTCTTACGAACCCTTTCGATTGCTGTTTGGGCGAGGCCAATTAGCATAACGTTGCACAATGTTTTTTCTATTAGCCCTCCTACCTATTTTGGGATTTTATACCCCAATTAAAAAAGTTTAATTTATTTAACAATACACATGCAAATTTCTAAGTTTAAGTTTTATTTACACGTACGAAAAGACTAATATTTATATGATAGAAAAATAGGAAAATAGATTCCGACAATATATGATAGAAAATTAATAGAAAAAACAAAAAACATGAATGTACATTAGTGCAAACGCGTTTCGGATTTTGTCCTTCATCAGGGAACCTTTGTAATGTTACTTTTGCTATTCCTACCCTGTCCATTAAGTTCTATTAGGGACAAAGTATCGTCGATGTTATAACAGCAAATAAGTTATTTATAACATCAACGATACCTTGTCCCTAGTAGAACTTAATGGACAGGGTAAGAATAGTAATTCTTCTTTTTTGTTTTTTCTAATAATTTTCTATCATATATATACATACATATATATATATATATATATATATATATATATACTGACATTTTTTTAGAGTATTGCTTGGTACAATCAAAACATTGCTACTATTCTTACAACACCAAATCTGTTTCGATTGATTTTAAACAATTGTATCCTAAGCTTTTAGAATATTCTATTTACATTCTAAGAAAAATTCCTATGAAAACGTTCGGAGAGACTTCGTGTGTTCATAAATAGAAGATTATTATTATTATTATTATTATTATTATTATTATTATTATTATTGTTGTTGTTGTTGTTGTTGTTGGTATTATTGTTGTTGTTGTTGTTGTTATTGTTATTGTTTATTCTTGTGCTAAAAAGTGTCATGTTGGGATATGAGACCATCCAAAAAGGGAATTTTATGAAATAGTTATTTTTTTTTAAATCTTGAAATGTGGTATGATCAATTCTATAGGTTTTTTTTTCAGTCTATTGTCCTCATCTTTATTTTTATAATACCTGAAAAACGTCAAAGGTCATTTTCGACCGAAAAGTAGTACGAAAAATAAAAATAAAGATGAGGACAATAGTCTGAAAAGAAATACTTATAAGAAATATATGAAATAGCTTATCAAACCTTTTCTTAAAAACTAAAATTGAACATTTATTTTAAAGTTTTATATTTTCTAGGGGTTTTTTGAATTCATTTTGGGACTTCGTGGTCTTTTTTCGACGTGGTTTGTAGCGTAAATCCCAGGGTCGTTTTTCTGTCATCCGGCAAAAAAATGCATTGCTCTCGTAAAACGCCTGTGAGGCAACTGCAAAATAAAGAAAGAAAAAACATTGAAATATTTTGAAAATACTTCTAAAATACGAGATATTATATTTACTTGGTGAGCACCAACCCAAGTTTGGCACAAGGCCATTTGGTGCTTCTTTGGTATCTTAAAGTTGTCGGTGTTCGAGGTGATTAAGTGTTCACATGGTGAAGAAACCAACTGGTTAAAAAGTCTTGTGATTTATATTAACGTGATTAACAGTCCGGTGATGAAATGTTAGGAGATTAAATGAAATATTGGGTGATGAAATGTCAGGTGGTGAACCATTGGGTGATTGAATGTCGGGTGATTGAATGTTGGGTGATTGAATGTCGGGTGATTGAATGTCTGGTTGTAAAATGTCGGGTGATAAAATGTCGGGTGATGAAATGTCTGGTGATGAGATATCAGGTGATGAGATTTCAGGTGATGAGATGTCAGGTGATGAGATGTCAGGTGATGAATAGTCGGTAAACGGGTAGACCCCCTATTAATGAATGCCTCTTTTTACTTACCCCAAAAAGAACCATAAGACAGAGGGCATATCGCAGGATAAACGTGATTCGAATACCAAAATAACGCAGAACCCTTTAATAAAATAAAGAAATTATTAAACGTGGTTTAAATATTTTTGATAGATTATATCATCTGAAAGAGAAAAAGAAAATAATTTAGGAATTGACTTTATTATTCGGACTTTTGTCTTCATTTTGGTAATTTTGATGTTTCTATACTACGTTTGAGATGAGGCTTCATAATTTAGGAATTGACTTTATTATTCGGACTTCTGTTCTCATCTTGGTAATTTTGATGTTTCTACACTACGTTTGAGATGAGGCTTCATGCATTTATATCCCATTATGACGTTAGGACTCAACGCATAATCTTGCATAACTTTAGATCTAGTGCCAGACAGCTGTCAGTAACCCGTAATGTTGGTAACATCAATGCCCCAAGAGAGTTTCTAACCTATAGACCACGTATTGTGTAACAAACGCTCTAATGACTGGCCCAGGACCATGTTATACGTCTATAATGGAAATTTTAATGGTTTTACTCTTAATCGTAGGCACGCACTTTTTTCTAGACGGATATTATTCCCAGACAAAAACGTAGCTATACACATTAAGAATATCAGAGTAGATTTTTTACGAAAATTGGTTCAGCCATTTCGGAGTTCATGGGAACGAAGATAATAACAGACAGACGGACCGAAATCCATTTATATATATACATTTAGATAGATAGTAATTATTAGTGCAATAAGAACAATAATTAATTGTTATGATGATGATGATGATGATGATGACATCGTTGGTTCAGGCAAAGATAATGTTGATGACAATGATGACGAGGGCATACACAACGCTGATGATGAAGATAATGTTGATGATAACCTAGACAATGACGATGATGATGATGATGAGAAGGAGGAGGAGGATAATGTTGATAATGTTGACGATAACGTAGAAAATGACGACGATCATGATGAGGATGATGATGATGATGATGATGATATATGAAGATAATGTTGACGATAACGTTGACAATGACGAAGACGACGATGATGATGAATATGACGATGATAATATCGATTATGATAATGATGATGATAACGATGATGTCAAGGATCATGGAGGTGGTGGTGACGATGATGAGGATGAATGGGAGCAGCAACTGAAGCAGCAGCAACAGCAGCAAGAGGAGCAGCAGCAACAATAACACAAACAGAAATGTCTTCTTCTTGAAAAGTTATGTTTAGAAATAAGAGCCGCAGTTCAAGATTGCTAGAAACACTGTTGGCTTTAAAAGAAGGGAAAAAAAGAGAAAGACAAGGAAAAAGAAAGAGAGGGAAAAAGAAAGAAAAGGAAAAAGAAAGAGAGAAAGAAAGCAGAATAATATTTATCCAGGCTTTCGGCTTATCGATTTGACTCACAAGCCAATCCTTATATCTGCTTATCATATTAAATTCACTCTCTGCGCTATGAAGGCCTGTAGCACCATTCATTTAGAAAAAATAAAAAATAGAAAAAAACAAAAATAAAAATAAGAAAAAATAGGCAAGTGTAAAAAAAAAAAAAATTAGAAATAAAAACAATACAAAAAAAATAAAAACAATCGACACATTTTTTGTGTTGTTTTTTTTTATTTGAAATATAATTTTTTTTAATTTTCCTTTTTTTTTGTAGTGTCAAATTTAAGGGTTCTGCGGGTGGTTGTTTAGGTGTTGATCTTGGAATCCTATTGAATTGTTGAGCAGGGTTGGGGGCCGCAGAAGAGATGCCAGATGAATAGTGATGTTAAGGTGATCCTTCTTACACACTTTCCGGAGTACCAATAACATTTTTCCTGGTCCAATTTAAAAAGTTAAGCAAAAAGTTTACACAGCTGCAAAAAAAAAAAGTTTAAAAAAAAGCAATTAGATCTTTGGATTATTATTATTATTATTATTATTATTATTATTATTATTATTTTGCTGTTTTTTTTTTCTATTGTTGGAATGTGAATGATTATTCAGAATATATACAAAATAAAAAACTTAGAATTTTATTTGTTTTTTTTAATGATTTCTTGAGATAAGCCTAGATATAGATTTTCGTAATCCTTTGGATGAGGTTTTATAAATTGTACAATTATTTTTCGGACTATATGATTTATATGAGCATGTTGTATTGGAGACATTGGTTCCGTCAGATCACTGAACTTAAACAACGTCGAGCCCGGCCAGTAATTAGATTGGTGATTATTTAAGAATATATTTTTGGACTGTTGTCCCCATCTTTATTTTTGTTTTTGCTTTTTACACAACCTTTTGGCCGATAAGCCCTTCGGTCTTCATCAGGTCTCCAAAAATTAAAACCGATTAAACATCTCTGGTATGAACTCCCAATTACAAGAAGGTTCCTGAGGATGTACACCTGATCAAGTCAAAAGGGTTTATCGGCCAAAACGTGTAATAAACAAAAACAAAAATAAAGATGAGGACAATAGTCCAAAAAATAGTTGGATAAGCTAGATAATTTGTACATTTATTGTCTTAATCATTATTGCCTTTACAATCTTTGATAGAGCCGTGCTTAGCCACTTAGTGGTGCCGACGCAGAATGCACTATGCGGCCCCTTTACCCTGAAAAGGCGACTTGCACACCCACAACATACTATAGACTTTGATCCAAGTCTATATAAATACATACATATACAAACATTAATGGATTTATTTATGGATTGATAGATGTATGTTTCAACATACAAGTGTAACAATAATTTTCTAGTTAATTATTTTGGTAATTTTTTACATTACAAAAGATATGTGAAGCCAAGTGGCCTTGCAGCCCCTAAAGAGCTTGCAGCCCTCTGCAATTGCGGGGTCTGACGGGCCCGTAAGCACGGCCCTTGTCTTTGAAATGTTCTTTGATAATTTACATCTCTTATACGTTGCCTTCATCCTTATAATTATTACCTTCACAATCCTTGAGATTTTGCTTCATAATTTCTACAGCAATCATTTAAACTGTTGCCTTCATCCTTATCAATGTTATCTCCCAATTATTGAGATGGGCTTTCATCATTTGTATATCTATTATACGACCTGTCGTCATTTTTATCATTGTTACCTTCCCAAACATTGAGATGTTCTTTGATCATTTGTACACCTATTTTCTGACTGTTCTCAACTTTATGAATGACTTCAGAGTCAGTTAATTGATTTTTGTTTCTATGTTTAATTTTTAGTTTTAAATTAAAAAAGATTATGGGAAATTGCACAAATATAGTTATGTTAATACAGGTGAACTTATCGTTTTTTAAACGGATAAATTTTGATAAATTGGTAAAAAGGCTAAATTTTGAATAAGAATAGTTTTAAAAAATACCATAAAATATTCTCGAAATAAATACAAAAAATGCCTAATGGTAAACCCCCAAAAATTGTTGATTTTAAACCACTGAAACGAATGAAACAGTCTTTTTGGATTGCCTCTCCCTTGCTACGACACTGCTCTTACCTTGTTTGAAAATCGACTGCGTTTACTTCTTTCGGTTCCCTGGGTGAGTTGTTTGTTTTTCTTGTCGCGGGGGCCTCTTCGGTGTTTTTGCTGAAATCGGAATGATGCTTAACAACTCGAAAACAGAATTTGACCTTAGAGGTATTTATTTAAAGTGATTATAAGCTGACCGGCCACAATTAACCCCTTTCTCGGTATCCCTCCTCAACCAACCATATACACAGTGCCAAGCCTATCCACAAAGCGACCTCGACGCAGAATACGTCTTGCAGCCCCTTTATCCTAAAAAGGGCACACCCACAACATACTATGTATGTGTGTATGTGTGTGTGTATCCGCATACTAACCCATGCAGGTTTAGCCGGCTCAACCACTGAACATACACGATTCAGTGATAAGTCTAATGGGAATTTGAACTTCACAAGCGGTCCCAAAGCAGCATGTATAGATGCCTGTCTAAGCAAAGACTAAGGATGCATACTAACCCATGCAGGTTTAACCGGCTCAACCACAACACACACAATTCAGTGTTGAGTTTGAGTCTCATGGAAATTTAAACTTCACAAGTGGTCCCCAGCCGCATGTATAGATGCCTGTCTAACCAAAGACTAAGGGTACATCAGCGCAGTGGTTTAACTGCGCCCCCAGACACTAACCTGGGTATTTCCTGTTCAGGCGCAAACTATGTATATCTCAACATATCATGCGTGATAATGATTTTCTAGTTAATCTTAATAATTAATTATCTTGGTGATTTTTGCACTACAAAATATTTGTGAGGAATCCTTGCGGTCCCTACAGAGCTTTCACCCCCCACCCGCAGTTGCAGGGTCTGCAGGGATCCTAAGCACGGCCCTGCATATACGCTGTGATTTAACGCTCGAAACTTGTTTTCCTCTTTGGATGAATCTGGCTACGAATAACAGAGTACTCTTTTTTCTAAAGTAGCGCTTTCAGTGGTCTATACCAAATGTTAATGTTACCTATAAATTGATTTATTGAGATAATAAAAGAGGCGGGAAAGAAAGGAAAAGTCTCTTTTCACCAAATCGACTAGGGGCTGCCAAATATGTCCCTCTGGCGGTTCTTAAAGAACTCTAATTAACAGTAATTTACTTTATTTATTAAAAAAAAACAAAAAAAAAACTACGAAGATGAGGACAAAAGTTCGAATAATAAAGTTAATTCCTAAATTACGAAGTCTCATCTAAAAAAAAGATTAATAATAATAATAAGGGCTGAGACAATATTCTCTTTCAAATATGCTCTATATTCTTTTTATATGCCGGGAATATTCTTTAAGAATATGCT
>JAUZSX010323089.1:0-11523 GCA_034780655.1 Idiosepius hallami | reverse complement strand
GCATGAACGATAAAAATTCTGCCAAAATATAATATTTACTTGGTGAGCACCCCCAAGTTTGGCATATGGCCATTTTTATGTGCTCTTACTCGGGCTTTATATATTCGGTGTTACCCTTCACCTTGATGAACTTGCTCTACCGAGCTAACGAGCCACATCTGCCCGAGGCTGCTAAAGTGAAAGCAATGGTTTTGACTGGGATTTGAACTCGAGGAATACGATTCCAGAGCCCGAGCTTTTACCAATGCTCTACCGTCGCTGCCCAAACATCGTATTTATTTAGAGAAGAAAGACAAATCCACAATAACGCTGCTCGCGAATTGGTTTGCGAATGATTCTAAAATTGTCCAGATTGGTATATTTTACATACACGCATACATACATGCATACATACATGCATACACATATTTAGGTAGGTAGGTAGGTAGGTAGGTATGTAGGTAGGTAAGTAAACAGATGGGTACATGAATGGGTTAATAAATAGATGAATGGGTGGATAGACAGATTATTGGAAAAATAAATATTTTGATGAATAGATAGATTAATATATAGATTGATGGATGATAAATGGTTAGAAAGATAGATCAATAGATGGATAGATAGATAGATAAATTAAAAGAGTGATAGATAGATAAACAGACAGATAGATAAATAGATAGATAGATAGAAAGATTGAAAGATAGAAAGTTCTTTAATATGATAAATATTCTCATTTAAAAAAAAATATATTTTTACTCTCTTATAGAATATACAGAGGCGGTAATTCCGTAAATTGTCCAGCATCAATTTGTAAGGATATCAACTTATATTTGATGTCTTTTCTTGATCTGGTTCACTAACTTCAGATTTCAGGATTTGATATTCACTGACTTCCGGTCCGACAAACATTCATCAATTAAAGAACTGATTACTTGCTCTTTGTAACACACCGTTCTTATAAATCACTGCCATATTTTACAATTCTGATGAAGTCAAACAGCTTTGAGAGCTTCTTTCGAACGGATCTCAGTCTTTAATTGTTGAAAGGACTTAACCTCAGACGAGGTTAACATATCCCATCAACGTAGCTAAGCCAGTAGCACACTTTCTTTCTATTCCAAAACCCTGTCAATCCCAAACCCTTTCTGCTTTTTAAAGATATTCTCATTAATTTGTTGCCGTGTTTCTTGTCCAAATAAGAATTAAGACATTTGCTCTTGTATCGATCTGCTTGGGGTTTTTGATTGTTTCGTATCAGCAACGGTCACGACCACAAAATCATTTATCGGTACCGACCGCCATTGAGATAATGGCGACATACCTAGCCCTCTCAACCCCTCACCGCGATTTTAGTCAAACATAAGAATGTCGAACTAAAAGCCATCAATTTTCAATCGCCCAGAAACAAAACAAACGATATGATCAATGGTTGTAGGCTACGGACCCAAAGTGATCTACTCTTGGGTGGGGGTAGAAAAATGGCAAAACTGTATGGCTGTGGACTCAATGTCTATAACACTCTAGATATTTTAATTTTGACCTACACTGTGGATACAAGAAAAAAAAACAGGCATACAAATACCAATATTCCCCTGGCTATGATACTAGAAAGCTGCACACATATAATCCTGTATCACTCTAGATATTTCAGTGAACTACACTAAAATTGGAAGAACGATTGCCTATAATCCTTTGAATATCATACTAATAAGCTTTAGATCGAATGGTCTGTATCACTCTAGATTTTTCATTCAGTAAACTATGCTTACACAAGATTTTAGAATATCTAGCGTTGCAGTAACTTTATTTCCAGACTTATTTTGTATGAAAACCCACATTACCTTTAACTATGGATTAAATAGAGCATTTTTGTCTTTCTACGTGCAGATAAAAGAAACATTTAAGAAAAAATGATTTTTCTCGGTATTAAATAAACTACAATGATTGATATACCGTAAAATCAAACAAACAAGACGTATTCTTAATTTTCTTACGATTCGAAGTATTAACAATCCAATTTGAGGTTGGATATTCAGTCGATCGCTTAAAGCGTGTGTATCTATTTGTTACGGCATATCAACCTTTTTAGGTCACAATTGCAGAAAATATCACTATCAATAAACGTTTTGTCTACACAAAGTTCTTTAAAAAACACAATATCCACTATTTGACCCATAGCTGGGGGAAATGTGGGGATTCATACCTTTTCCAAAGAATACTAGTATAAATACGTCTGTAAACGGAATGAACTTGTTTATTACGATTCTAAAGTCCTATTGTTCCAAATAGACTTCCTTTCAAGTATCTATACCGTCTTAACGTATCAGCGGAGACCTAAAAACATATAAATCTTAAAGGAGATAGATTTGGTAATAAACAATTTACTCAAACGGCTACAAAGAAACTTTATAAGTAAAGGAAATAAAGCTGTCATTGGGAAAAACCAATGCTAAAGAAATCAATAGGCTGATGACTTGACCAGAGCTGATAAATACATCAGTCAAATCCAGATTAGAGGAAGTCCTCTTGGGACGGTGAAAATGCAGTCAAGAAATATTTTGTTTTTCAAATAACTATAAACTATAACTATAAAATCTCGCGATTAAATGACAAAAAAGATTGATATGTCATAAAACAAACAAACATATAAAATTAAATTCTATCTTATGTACATTTGGATGATAAAAACATAATTCCCATTATTTAATTTTGCTTCTATTAAACACAGATGCATCAGACAATTCTGCTCATACGATGTACATTGTATTTAGTTGGGAGTCGAGCAGTATTTTTATTTAATGGTTCAAAATTCTGAACGTTTATATAAACGTAGTCTAACGAATAAAATTAGGAAATGTTTTTTATGCGAAGTAAATCTTGGCTTTTTTATGGTTTTTTTTTTCGGAATGTTTTGGTCGGGGTCCTTTCCAAAGTACAAATTGCCAATTATATTTAATTAGAATAATTACAGACAATTAGCCTTTGCTACTCTAGTAAGTGGCAATTAAAAGTTAAATGATCGTTTAGGGAGAGCGTTATACAGTTTCGCCATTGACTCATTTACTTTAACGTGAGTATTAATATACCTATACATACCCTAGCATTCAGGAAAATACTCTTGGGAAAGTAATGACCCGCCATATTCCATCGTATGGGTCAAATAGTACAATGTTTGTTATAGAAAAATAATGTAATGACAAAAAGTACGCTCGATAAAAATTATTATTTTCTTCATTAAATTCAATAAACCAATCATTTAAGATATGGAACCAACTGCCTATCAACTGTCCCAAGTAGACTTCCCCTGTTTTAAATGTACATTTATACTTACTTCATGATGGAGCAAAATAATCTGACATATTTGTAGGTTTAATTCAAGCAAATTAATATTAAAAAAGACTAAAGTGATTTTTATCTTCCAAATTAACAAATGTTTTTCTTCTGTATAAAAAAATTGCATTCATCAAGTGTTGGCTATTATTCTCTGTCAAAGATATCCGCAAAAGTTGTCTATTTTTAGATTAAAGGCATCTTTTAATTGTTCGATCATTCGGATTTCAATTTCATTATAAACCACAAGCTCTGAAGTTGTAACTAGAAATATGATTATGTTTCAAGTAGGTAAAGGATCATGTCTACCAAGCTTTAAGTTCATACAGAATGTTTTTTGCATTGCAATTAATGTTTCATTCTTTAAAAAAAAGTTTCAATATTTTTCGTATTGCATTTACCATTTTATATTTCAAAAAAGTTTCAATGTTTTTTGCATTGCATTTACCATTTCATTCTTGAAAAAATTTCTATAATGAAATCTACAATACGATTTACATTTTAATAATCGTCTGAAGTTCTATCTTGTAGTTTCCTCAAATATATATATGATATTGTTAAGATCATTTTATAACTTTTGACTATTTCAAAACCCAAACTATTGAGATTCTACTGTAAATCATATAGTGAAATATTTTAATTGTTAAAGTGTCCCAAAAGTTCAAGGAAGTGTGTCAAGCATTATTTGGTTCAAAGTGAACTGAAATATACTTTCACCATATCCAAAAGCCCGCAGATATGTGGCAGAAAGTCTTAGAAAATTCTGGACTTTATTTTGAGGAATAATCTTTTTTTTTTGTTAGCTGGAAAGTAAGATTTAAACATATTTATGGATTTTTATGACAACAGTGTGTCAAACTTAGAAAGTACATATCTATAATTTCAAGAATATTTATATTTGGGTTGCGACGATGGAGCATTGGTAAAAAAGCCCTGGCTCTAGAATCGTATCACGCAAGTTCAAATCCCAGTCAAAACCATTACATTCACCTTTAGCTGCTGCGGGCAGATGAGGCTCGTCAACTCAGGAGAGCATCTCATTTAGGTGAAAGGTAACACCGAATGTAAAAACCTGGTTAAGAGCACAAAAAATGACCTTGTGCCAAACTTGGGTCGGTGCTCACCAAGTAAATTTAATATTTATAATTTCAACAACAATAAACCTATATAACTTTATTCATTGAACTTTCAAGTCTAAACTATTAGAGCTTAATTTTTATTAATTTATTTTTGGGATGTTTGTGTTTAGTATTTGGGGTTGGTTTGTTTTTTCCATTTTTTATTGTTTTTTTATTCCATTTTTTGTTCTTTTTTTTTTCTTGATGACTTGGAGAAATTTTATTTTATATATTTTATTATTTTAATGCTAACTTTAAGATAATTTTATGCTTAATAAGTGTATCGTTTTTATAATGCTTGTAATTTTATTATTATCTTCGTTTGTTGATGGACAATTGTGAACAAAACAAGTGAATCGTGACAAAGTATTTCAACTCCTGTCGAATGGCATAAACGGTTCAGTGTCTTTGTCCACCTGAAATAAAAGACTTTGTGGAATGTTCAGAAAAACTGCAATTCAGCAATGTTTATCTCAACAGGGTGGATCTGCACAGAAACACATACATACACACACTCATATATATAAATATACATATCCATTACGAAGGACAAGTTTTTCGCCCAAAGAGAGTCTTCCTGAATCGCAATACGCGTAGCGAAACATTAAATTTATAATGTATAGCTACATATGAGTATATATATATACTTTTGAAGAAAATAAATCTTTGTTATAATAATTGATTTTTTTCATTTTTTAAAAATGTTGCTTTTTCCTTTTGTTTAAAATAAATTAATCATCCTGTTGATAATGCCTTAATAGGCGAAATATATATACAGGTATTTAAAATATTCAAATATGTCTTCTTCTTCTTTTTAACAATTAATATATATATATATATATTGGTTAAAATAAACAAATTAGATGACAAAAGTTTTTCTGGGAATAAGTTTATGAATCAGATAACCTTTTATTGCATTATAAGAGTAACTAAACAGATGGAAGTGTCATTAAATATTTTCTTATACATTTTATTTTATTTAGTGGATTTACACATTAATGTATATGAGTTTTTCTCTCATTCATATTTATTTTTTTTTTAAATCTATTGATTTCTGTCTAAGAATCATTTCATAAAGAATATTTTCATATAGAAAGGAAATTATAGATTATTATTTTTAAATTTGGTTTTATCAAACCAAATGCAAAAATTTAAATCTTTGTAAAAATCAATGATTCCTATTTTTTTTTTTTTTAGAAATGAATCAAATTCTAATCTCAAAGAGAAATAAATTTTTATATTTATTTATTTATTTACACAAAAGAATATTATTGAGATTTCATCATACAATTTTCAAAGAATAATCATTTTATTATAATTTGTAGATAAAAAAAAAGGCAAGACTAAAACCAAAAACTATTTAGTATACACAGCAGCAGCAGCAGCACTGAATCAAAAATTCAAAATACCTGATAAAGCATTTAATTCATGTTTATTAGCCAACACATTTTAAAATATAATATCATTAACTAAAATTGAATACTTTGATAAAATAGAAATAAGTGAAAAATGTGTGAGTATAAGAAAAAAAACTGTCAAGAGTTCAAAAAAGATGGGGGGGGAGAATAACAACAACAAACTATTGCCATATCTAATCAATCCAAGCTGTTGAAAAAGCTTTCTTTGTTTACATAGACTCCAGGGTCAATTGGTTGAATTTATTGAACATAGCTTCCAAGATTGTACATGACACTTTAAAGAAAGCCTTTTGCAATATTTTCAATCAATCATTTAAGTAATATTTAGCACAAGGCTTGTTTCCAAACGGGACATTGTCTGTCAACAGTTTAAGAACCATGAAATGCTTCTTGGATGTTCAAACATGCAAGTGTTTGTGTATATAGCAATTCAGAATATTTTGGGTAATGTTGCCTTTAAGTTGTTACATAGACTGGGCTGTCAGTATTTATGCTGACAACTACAACAATAAACTGTTATGTCTGTCTTTATGTTAGGTGGGAATTAAATCCTTATAATAAAAAGAGAAATAATTTTTTGTATTAGAAATTACTTGCATGAGTCAGAATAGAAACAACTGGAAAGAGCTCCCAAAATATTACTGCCTTATATTTAGTTTTATGAATATTATATGATTGAAATATTACGATAAAAATAAAACTAGGATAAAAACTAAACTAGCAAATAACTCAAATGAATTTAAATTTTAATTACATTGAAATGTGATTTATCTCAAGATCATCAAACCAAGTTTCTATTTTTAGGAATATTAATATAAAAATAAATATATAACTTAGATAAAAACTAAACTAGCCAGTAACTCAAATGAATATGAATTTGAATTACATTAAAACATGCCCTACTCATATTAGTAAGCCATACAAACAAATATAATTTATTTCAAGATCATCAAACCAATTTGAAGAAAGTAGAATCTTAAAAAAAATGTAAATATAAAAAAATAGATATATAACTTGGATAAAAACTAAAATAGTAAAAAAGAATGTAAATATATAAACTGGAGGATATATGGCATAAAATAAAACCAGCTAAAAAAAAACAATTTATAAATAAATTTATTTTTTGGAAAAACTTTCTATCATTTATTTTAATTTGAAGAAAGTAGAATCTTTTAAAAAATGTAAATATATAAATGAATATGTAATATATAAAAAAAATTTAAAAAAAAATAAAGATAACCAAATCTTTACCTTCAATTTCAAAATGAATTTCTTCTCTGGAAAAAAAACAAACTTTCTTTGAAATTCTCAACACTGAAAAGAACAACAATGAGAAAGAAGATTCTTCACTCAGTGTTGTTTAGGACCCAGGTTAAATTTTGGTCATTTACTTGAGTAACACAATTCACACACTGGCATAGTAAACAAGGCAGGTTATTTCTGAGTTTTTTTCCCCCAAACAAAATGGACAACTTCAAGTTAAGCAGCTTTCAAGAAAGTGTAAAAAAAGCATACTCTGTAAATAAAACTACATCAAACACCCACCAGCTGGTAACAAGCTCCTCCAGAAACCCAATATCACCTACCCTCATCTAACTCTGCTTAATACCATTACTACCAGGCAATTGGAAGGTGCAGGAGTAGGAATATCAACCACTTCAGAGACTCACCAGTGTACACATATGCTGGTTTAATTATAAGCAGGACCAAATAGTGACAATTCCACTTTTCATTGTTTTCTTTTTGCGCTATCTCACAGTGTCAACACAGTTTGTAACCAAATTAATCTACATAAACATTATGTTAATTATAACCATACTTATGTTCTCATTCCATGGAAAATGATGACAAACTGAATAAATTAAGAAAAAAAGAATTCTTATTCATTTCAAAGTCACTGAAAAAAACAATTAAAATTTATTCACTTAGAGTAACCTTATCTTGTAAAAGTGCTATTGGGATATGCCCACTAGGGACAGACACTTGGGACTTTGTAATCATAAGTTTGAGTCCTTGTCATTCTGCCACATTCACATTCCGACAAATACCCTTGGTAAAGGTATGAATCACCATAATTTGTCCATCTATGGATCAAAGAAGCAATTTAAATCTTTTATTAAAATCTATGATGACAAAAGAATGTTTATCAAAAATGATGTTATGGTCAAGTCATGTTGGAGACACAGGTTCCCACGAAATCCCCAAGGTTAAGCAATGTTGAGCCTGGACAGTAGATAGATGGGTGACCATTTAAGAATAGCAGGTACTGTACTGGAGCAAGTAACAAACTTCCATGCGGTGCCCCTGCTACTCCTTTCAAGGAAACCAATTGTTACTCCACACACATCATGGTGCAATAATGAATAAAAAATGATTGTTCTTGGCATTAAACAATCCAAGACATTGATATGCTAAACAAACAAACTAAACAAATGCTCCAATAACTTTAACACTAAAAAACTGTTTCAAATTAATCTTAATGTTAATGTTGGGCAGCAACGGTGGAACATTGGTAGAAGCTCAGGCTCTGAGATAGTGTTACGCGAGTTCAGATCCCAGTCAAAACCATTACATTCAACTTTAGCTGCTTCAGGCAGATGGGGCTCGTTAGCACGGGAGAGCAACTCATCTAGGTGAAGAGTAACACCGAATGTAAAAAGCCCGAGTAAGAGCACCTATAAATGGCCTTGTGCCAAACTTGGGTTGGTGCTCACCAAGTAAATATAATATATTTATGTTGACAACGTGGGGCGAGATGGAGCATAGGTAAAAGCTTGGCCTATTGAATCGTATAACGTGAGTTCAAATCTCAGCCTCGGGCAGATGGGGCTCGTTAACTCAGAAGAGCATCTAATCTAGGTGAAGGGCAACTCTGATTTCAAAAGCCCTCAAAAAGTACTCCAGTTTGGGGGTTGACCATAGAACTAGCAACACTTTCTTGTAAAAGAAGTATGCTACAGAAACAGTAAAAAAAAAACAAATTTGCTGCCCAATGCACCACGGTCCACCGGGAACATAGTAGCAATAAAAGTTAATAAATTTTTTGACAAAATGCTTTGTTTTTGAATATTTTCATTAAAAATATAAGAAAATATCAAGCCATAAATATGCTTATAAAATGCACTAAAATGCACCAAATTAAGTGTTTCCCCTTCAAAATTTTCTGAGGACCTTGAGCGGTCCCCAGCCCCAGCCATTACTGGTCTGCTTGCTTCGCTCCCACCCACTCAATATACCACTGGGCCGTCATGTAAGATAGAACCCATTTACTGGGCCCCAGTATATGAAAGGTTGGGAAACACTGCTCTAGTCTACAAGAGATGGCTGACTACCCTGACATTTCATTCCTTCATACCTAATCAGTTCAGTGAGTGGATTAGTTGTCAATGCCTGAGACATCTAGAATCAGAACGTCTTTTGAATATTCTTGCTATGGTTCTGCTGTAGGGTAATTGTTAAATTATTCCATTTATTCACACATTACTTGCAGACTACTTTATAGCTTCTGCAATGTGTGTATATCAGTTTTATGGCTTCAAGTTTTTCCTGGTTACATGGTTTAAGGGAGATAACTATTCATAAAGTTGCTAAAAGAAATTAAAATGATTCGTGGAAATTATCAATTGTTAATATATTGTTTTTGCTAAATTTTTTTTCTTATCTTAAAAAATTTTCCAATTATAGTTCATTTTTATATTTGAGATAAGGCTTCATAATTTAGGAATTAACTTTGTTATTTGGACTTTTGTCCTAATCTTGGTAGTTTTGATATTTCTACACTACGTTTGAGATGAGGCTTCATAATTTAAGAATTAACTTTGTTATATGGACTTTTGTCCTCATCTTGGTAATTTTGATGTTTCAACACCTGAAGATGACCTGAGGTGAACTAGGCCGAAACGTAGTGTAGAAACATCAAAACTACCAAGATGAGGACAAGAGTCCGAATGATAAAGTTAATTCCTAAAAAAAATTTGTGCTAAATCTATAGATACAATTTTGTTATATTATTATATATTATTATTTTTTACTGTTACTCATATTCTATTTTTTTCATTGATATTCTAACCGATTAATTATAATTATTGGTTCTGCATATTATGTTCAATTCTTTACTAGTTCTACTTAGAAGGCCATTGTAGTCCAACATAAGCAACCAACCAGTGAAGAAAGTACAGCAATATCTTTCCACATATCCAAAAATTGAATAAACCTTTGTTTGTGGAAAAATAATTCTTTACAAAAACCATTTTTTATAAAATCCACATCAAGTGTTAGAATAATTAAAGCTACAATTCCTCCTCTACTAACAAGTATTATGATGGTTAGTGAAGAGTTTTTTCACAAATAAAATGTTATTTCTTAAAATATACTGAATTCTGTATGCAGAATTAGAAAACTACAATTTTTATAAAATTATAGGCATGCCAATGACTTTAATTAATTTTGTAAGAAATTCAAAATAACTGTTGATGGGATTTACAACTTTGTGAGACTAATTAGCTTGAAATATCTAAATGCAACAGCTTGCCTAATAAAGATATATATAAAATGGGTTATAACTTTGAAATAAGCCATAAAGTCTGTTTATCACAGTTCAACCTATGCTTACTAATACCATTCAACACTCATATATTTAGAATTAAATGGTTTTGTCGGCCACAATAAATAAGCTAATTTATGAAATACACTTTATATTGAGAAAATTTTTCTTTGACTTCAATTTCAGAGATACTACATTATATCAGGTTATTATTTCAATGAAAATATTTCTTATGGGAATAAGTAATACAATTGAAATTTTAAGACATTTTTATTAAATATGCATATAATAAGAACAGATTTTCATAATTTCAAAGTTTTGTATCATTGTTGTTAATTAACTTAAAAATAATATACAAAACTTTAATATAACATTTTGGATAAGGGTTTTTTTTTCATTAAAGAGAAAAAAATGTTAGTATAAAACTGCAGTGAATGATACAAAAAATTCAATTATTTATAAATATGACAAAAAATCCTTTAAGTGGAAAATTGTGATAATTTTCAAAATTATTCATGACTGACGAATAGAATGAAAAGTGGTATTAAATGGTGTGAGCTTAAAAAACATCTACAAATGAATTACTAACAGGAAGAGTGAATGAATAGTAAAAGATTTTTTTTGTTTTGTTTTTTAATGAGAAAACCAGCTGAAAATGGGTAAAGGGGGTTATGTTCTATTGCATTCTATATCATTATCTTAGTCATGTAAAAAATAGTTTTTTCAAATACACACAAAAATAATAATGATAGTTTTTATTTTCATTATCTTATGTTGTAATGTATATATGAATGTCTATAACTGGCATCATTCTTTTTGAGAGCTTGTTCTACTACTATAAAAAAAACATGATTAATAATTAAGTAGTTGTGTCGCACACGAGAGCGGCAACTATGGGAGCAGCAACAACGGGTGCAACATACCCCCAAGGCTCGCAGTCATTACTAGTGCTAAATTCACAAACTGATGATAAACTGTTTAAACATAAGAGGCAGAGCTGCTAAGACAAATGGACTAAACAGAGAAATGAACGCTAAGAAAGTAGACAGTAATGTATAAGATATGCATATATATATTTTCAGAACAAGATTTTCAGAACATTATAATATATAATCTAGTCTATAAGGAACATATG
>JAUZSX010323079.1:0-11524 GCA_034780655.1 Idiosepius hallami | reverse complement strand
TTACCTGTTTTCACTCTAATAAACCCTTTTTAGAATTAATTGGTGTTGTTAGTTGTGATTCCGAGTTAAGCTGGCTGTCTAAGCCAAATGTCAAAGGCATTTTTGGCGAGGGCAGCACAAGAATTATTTAAATATTACCCCTTTAGAAGCTATTATTCTGACTTAAGTTAAACCAAATTTGTCTCACTGGTGCTAGTACCCGAATTATTAAATTGTTCACAGGCAAATATTAGGTTTTCTCCATAATTGCAATTTTAAAATCATTTCTCAAAATAAAGACCATCATTTTCGAATACTTTCTGCCATCGATCTGGAATACTAAGATGAAGATAACTATAAATACACAAATGTAAAAAATAAAACACAATTAAGAAATTGCATAAAAATATAATTCAATTTTTTTATGTGTTTACGAAATTTTAAGGCAACCAATACTACATATTTGTATAACTATTATTCGGACTGTTGTCCTCATCCTTATCATTGTTATATTCACAACGTTAATAGTTGTACAAATCTTCAAGCCTCATCCCAAGGATTCCGAAATAGCATAATATTACATATTCTTGGTGAGCAGCACAAACCAAGTTTGGCACAAGGCTATTTTTAAGGTGAATACAATGGTATTGACTGAGATTTGAACTCTCATACCGTGATTGCTGAGCCCCAGCTTTCACCCATGTTCCACCTTCGCTGCCCATCAGGGCAACTAATATGATTTTTTGTTATATTATGATATCCTTTTTCCATTCCCTAAATGAAGACAAGTGAAATCTTTCGAAACAGGGTTTGTCAAGAATGGCAAATAGAATTGGTGTTTGACATGAATTATCATTTATTGATTTTAGTCTTTAATATAATTTTCCGTTGGGCCAAAATATTATTGAATTTTAAATGACTGAATCGACCATAAAATAGAAACAAATAAGCTGATTTGTAACCGGAAAACAAATCACTATTAATGGCCTGTAAAATGCTTTTATAAATCACAAGGAAAATGTCCTTCAATTTTTAGCTTTGACTTCTTTCCGTTATTCTTTCCGGCTCAAAACCAGTCCGAATGTGTTCAATAGTTCCGAATATCGCGTGTACCAAATTTCAAGCCACCAGGCCAAAAGTTTGGCAGCGAGGTGGAGCATTGGTAAAAGCTCGGACTATGGAATCGTATTATGATTAGTTCAAATCCCAGTGAAAACCGTTGTATCTACGTTTACCCGCCTCCGGCAGACGGGGCTCTTTAACTCGGGAGAATATCTCATCTAGGTGAAGGGCAAGACTGAATGCAAAAAGCCCACAAAAGGTCCCCTAGGTTTGGGGTTGACTAGCGACTCTCATAAAAAACGTATCCTACGGAAACAGCAAAAAAAAAAAAAACAAATTTGCTGCCCAACGCACCATTAGGTGTAATGGTTAATGGAAAAAGACCATCAGCGGCCACCACACGGCCCCTTGGCAAAGGAGGGCCTGGTTCCAATGGCATGGAGAACCACGACGACTGCAGGCCATCGTCTGTGACAGCTTTCAATCGCCTTCAGTACCGTTGTGTCACTCTTGTCATCATCGAACACATCTGCATTTGAGGTCTTTTTGAATCGTGCTTTGTCTGAAATTTCCCGATGAAGCATACTGCATCACTCTCAGGTTCATTGGAACACACAAGGTTCTCCACCACGACAAGGTGGCCATCCAGGGAGAACAGAAGAACATTTACTGCATTACGAACATAATGTACGGTAATGCATCTTCCAAAAGTATATAAGTGTTTGTGTATGTTTTATGTATGTGTAGGTATATTTATTTGGTGTGTGCGTCCATTTGACCCAAGACTCAGTTTTGATTGAATTGGAAAGGAAGCAAAAAAAAAAATAAAACTGCATCAATTTTAAAACTGCCAATCTCGTCATATTTCTGCCGCATTGCTATAAATAAACAATTGCATTTTAATAAGGTCTGTTGAATAAATTCTATTAAAATCAATACGGATTGTTACATACTTTAGGCTCCAATATTAATTGACCCCAGCTGTTAGTTTATGTACGTGTATCATTAAAAAACTAATGCTTTCTATTTTTCCATCTGAGTGGGGATTGAAAATTGCATCGTTATGATGAATAAACATATGCATTCATGTCTTGATTTATTTTTTCATCAAATTATTTCTTCAATATTTGAATAATTTCCAGATGTTTTTTTTGGATTTTCTATTTTTACAAAAATCTTTAAGCCTTTTGCATAATTCTGCGAAGAAATTATCTTCCCGTCCAAGCAAAATAATGTTTTATTTTATTTTATTTTCTCTCTTTATTTTATTTTATCTTTAATCTATTCTTTTAATCATTTGGTCGTTTGCGAGTAAAAAATTGATTTATAATAATAATCGATGGATGAAACAAACAAAAAAGTCGTCGTTTCGAAGCGGAAAATAGAGAATTTTATTTGATCTCATTGATTTCAATTATTGATCTCTAATAAAACTCTTCTGATCAAAATCAATGTGAGTAATTATATCGTTTGGAAATTATTTTAAATTATCAAAACTTTTGATTGGAAATTTACAAGCAACAATAACAAAAAAATATCATTTGCTTTGTTCTCTTTTTTGGTGGCATATCAAAATTTTTATCTCGTTTCATACCGAAAAAATCATTTTTGATATACTTTTCCTCATACACACATATTTTTTTAATCAATCAATATGCACTATTTATCTCATAGTTATATATATATATATACATATATATATATATTTTTTTTTTTGATATACTTTTCCTCATACACACATAGTTTTTTTTAATCAATCAATATGCACTATTTATCTCATAGTTATATATATATACACACACACACACACACACACACATATATATATATATATATATATATATATATATTAATACAAAATACATTAAAATCAATGGAATTTTTTACTTTTAATATACTTTGTAGGATCCCTTCGATCCCTCTGACCTTCCATCTTATGTTGGGGGTCAGTGTTCCAATAAGCTTCTCATGCTTGTGAAGCACCCTAGCGCTTTCGGACCCACGTGGGTCCATCCTCAGGGGTGATTATTAAAACTTCATGGCTGATTATTAAAGCTTCTGTTTTTTGATACATACATTTTTTTCATGTCAAATATAGAAAACCGTTTAAATAAAACTTAAACGCGCAAACGCGCATGTTCTCACGTAAATGTTTTCATGTGATGTTTCAATTGGCTATTTGTTGTTGTAGTGTTTTGTTCTTTTTAATATTGGATTCAAGAAAATTATGCTGTTTATAATTTCAATATGTTATTGCTATTTTTGAAGTTAATACATAATATATATATATATGCGTCATTTCTTTTATTTTCTCATTTTCATAATTTATTCACAGCTAATAACATCGACTGTCAATCTAATTATTTAATTATTATGTGAATGTAGACAAATAAATACGTGCTTTGACAATGGTTTTAAGTAGCCGGGACATTATAAAGTCAACTTGACCAATTTACAGGTGTTTTTTTTAATATTCAAGCCGCAAAATTGGTCCTCTATATACCTATGCTTTTTAAATTCAGTTAACTCTTCACCTAGATGAACTGCTCTCCCAAGTAAACGAGCCCAGCAGTTCTGAGCAACATACAATTTCACGATTTAGATGATTTCAATCAATATCCTTGAACATAACTCAAACATTAGTGTTGTTTACGAATACGAATTCCGTCGGGGGACAAATGCCTCTCAGGCGATTAGAATCATTAATAAGGCTTTTGGTGAGAATGAATTGTGTGATCATGATTTGAAAAAAATTGATTTAGTGATTTCAGTATTGAAAACCAACCCTGTGGTTAGCATGCAACAAAGATTGATAATGATGAGCTAAAAGCAGTAGTGTAAGAGGATACATTTTAAACAATACACGCTTTAGCAGAGAGATTTAATATTTCCATTCCTACTAGATTAGACCATCTGAAACAGATAGGAAAGAAGGAAGCTGGACAAGTGAACATTTTGCTTTTTGTTTAAAATATTGAACAATAAAGTATTCTACATCAGACATTTTATTTTTAATGACCTAATACAATAAAGTATCAGTTCTAAATCGGATATTTCATTCTTAATGACCTAATACAATAAAGTATCAGTTCTAAATCGGACATCACATTCACCTTTAGCTGCCTCGGGCAGATGGGGCTCGTTAACTTAGGAGAGCCGCTTATCTAGGTGAAGGGTAACACTGAATGTAAAAATCTCAGGTTAGAGCGTGTGAAATGGCCTTGTGCCAAAGTTGGTTTTGTGCTCACCAAGTAAATATAATATTAAAGCCAAAATATTGGTGTGTATTTTTTTAGCCTTATGTAGTCTGTGCCGATATATCAGCCTATTAGGGTTCAAGGATATTTGTGTTAACTTTCATGAGAGTATTACATATAAAATTGCAAGAGGTCATGATAGCCTTTTTGTGTTTGAACTGATAATTCTACAAGGCAGTAAGAGATGAATTTGCAAAAAAAGAGAAATAATTTAAAAGACATTCTCCATGTTAGGATTTTATAATCAGTGACATGCTTAGCCACCCAGCAGCCCAGTCGCAGAATGTGCCTTGCGGCCCCTAAGACCCTAAAAAAAGGCAACTTGCACACCCACAATATACTATAGGCTTTGATCAAAATCTATGTATACATGCATATATAAATATATAGAGAGAGACAGACAGAGAGATGGATTGTAAGATACATATTTTAACATATAAGTGTAATAATGATTTTCTACTTAATGCTAATAATCAATTATTGTTTTAATTGTATTACAAAAGATCTGCAAAGCCAAGGAGCCTTACGGCCCCTAGGGAGCTTGCGACTCCCCCCCTGCAGTTGCGAGGTCCGAGGGGGCCCTAAGCACAGCCCTTTTTATAATTTGGAGTGGGATTTTATTAATTGTTTATTAAAAAAATCCAACTTTAGAAAAGGAAATTTTAAAAATAATTCCAACAACAACAACAAGAATGGGTTGTAATATCAGGAGAAGATAGATGTGTGGATTAGATGACAAGAAGGGGGTCTAAGATACTCTCCAACACAAAGTAAAAGAAAAAGAGAAGAAACAAGATAAATGTGGAATGCCAGAAGCTCTTAACAGCAGCCAAGCTTAATAATAATAATAATAATAAGATAAAAATCATGTTAAAACTCCTGACTGCTTCTCGGTCTATAAATCTTTCTTATTGAAAACAATCTAAACATCTAAGAGTCAGAAGACAAAATATAAGAGATTCGGTTACACTATTATTATTATTATTATTATAATTATTATCATCAAATAATAATAGAAAACTAATCCAAATAGTCTATAAAAGTGTAAAGGAGTAATTATGTAGAAAATATATAAAAAAACAAAACAAATGAAAATTTTATTCCAACTGATTTTAATTTAGGAATTAACTTTATTATTCAGACTTTTGTTCTCATCTTGGTAATTTTGATGTTTCTACACTACATTTGAAATGAGGCTTCATAATTTAGGAATTAACTTTATTATTTGGACTTTTGTCCTCTTCTTAGTAGGTTTTTGATGTTTCTACACTACGTTTCATCTGGGATTTGAACTCGCGTAATACGATTCCAGAACCCGAGTTTTTACCAATTCTCTGTCGCTGCGTATATGAACGTGAGTATGCGTTTGTGTGTGTGTCACTGGCGCTCGCCCCCCTTTATGGCATGTAAGCCCTTTATCTTTTTTTTAATAGAAATTCTAATTTTAAATCTGGTGATTCTAGGTTCAACGGGAACAGGCGGAAATACGAATACTTAACATAGATTACCATTCATTACTGAATGGAGCTTACGGACTTAGAAAAACATTACCATAGATTAAATCAATTATTCGACTTGTGTTTCAACAAGAAGCTCTTAATATACCTAGGAAATTCACTTTGGAGAGTGGATAGGCAGTCGGTCCTAGGAACTGTAATAAGCGAGTTTAAAGATATTCATCAAACGTTATACCCAATGGTGCGTTGGGCAGCAAATGAGTATTTGCTGTTTTCGGAGCATACTTGTTTTTATGAAAAAGAGACACTAACTCTATGCTAAACCCCTAAACTGCTGGATCTTTTTAGTAAAGATATAAACCTTTCCATTCCTTCTTGGAAAAGATTAAATAAGACATATTGTGTTATTCAATAAAAAAAAAACAATTGTTTTTCTTGTTTATGTCTTTATTTTTAGTTTTGAAAAACATGTCCTGCTTATTTAAAACTAAAATTATTTTTGTTTTCTTGTTTAAAATTTTCAAAAAAATGTTTTAGAAGTTCTGTTTACCTTTATGGATGGACCCCTAGTCTTTTACGTTGTGTGTTGTCACAGGCAAACATCTAATAAAAGAAAAGCAACGCAAGAATTTAAGGAGAAAGAATTCGTAGTTTTTTATTCACTGGAAAGTGCACATCACATCGACACAACACACAGCAGTTCTTCTTGTCGAGGTTGAGAGGGAGAAATTTGCATAATTGTTGCAGTTTTTGAGGTTCTCTGGTATGCCATGTATTGACAGTTTTAGGTGACCTTGTCTTGTCAGACCCAACTGAAAAATCTGTCTCTGTTGATGTTTTCGGCTTGTTCACATAAGGCCCTTTTTGTTTACGTGTCGCCAAATGCATCAGCAGATTTTAAATGCTGAATCATTACTAAAACTTTAGTCATACGTCATTAGCAAAATTATAACTACCACAGCGTTAAACTTCACAATATACAGAAAAATATATCCATATTTTTACACCTGCTTAAAACTGAAAATCGTTATGGTTTTCATGTTTAAATTTGTAGCAGACAGATTTAACGACACATCTTTGCGACAGTACGATGATTCTGAGTTACGACAACTACGTCGCTTTACAACAGTTCTTTTGACCGGGAGATTTAAAACCGACATGAAGCAGTCAGCAAAAATATCTCTGTGTACACACAGCAGAACCATACCCTCTCCGAGACAACGATAAGGAACGACGCTAAAACGCTACAAAACTTACTTTAATAACAACACACACATGCTACTTCCTCCCCATACAACACGTGTTCTTTGTGGGGACTTCTTCGTACCATTTGTTTTTATAATTTAAAGAAAAAGAGTTTTTTAAAATCTCTTGTTTAAAATTTTAAAAAATAAATGTTTCATATTGTTTATTTGAGAAGAAGAATTTCTGCTAATTTAAAAAATATCTGTATAAACAATATCTGTATTCAGAAGTTAACACTTCTGAATACAGATATTGTTTTTGAACCTTTGGATCCTAAGAGGCCGATATATCGGGCCTGACAACATAAGGCAAAAAAAGATACACCAATATTTTGGCTTTAATATATTCTTATAATATAATGGCTCTGAATGACTACTTAGCAATTTTGATGAGTTGGGATTCAAAGAGTTAACGTAACATAACGGTTATTGCGGAAGATATTCTGTTTATGTGAAATAGGTATCAAGATTATCAGTCCTTCAAACTGCAATCTTGCCGAAAAAAAAACAATATTAATATACGTTCTTTGTCCTCGCGTACTTTTTTGAATTACACATTATTGACGAACTGCAACCTTGTGATATTTCTTCGTACTAAACGAAGTGTAGTAGTTGCTAAGCGGTAAAACCGGTAATCGCATGGCAGAACCCGTTAAACGGCAATAATACCTATATTGAACGTAAATAATAACTACTTTGAACTGTAAGTTGAACTGTAAATTGAACAGAAAATTGAACAGTAAATTGAACAGTAAATTGAACTGTAAATTGAATTGTAAATTGAACTGTAATTGAACGTAAATAATGCCTAACTTGAAATGTAAATCGAACTGTAAATTGAACTGTAAATTGAACTGTAATTGAACGTAAATAATACCTAACTTGAACTGTAAATTGAACTGTAAATTGAACTGTAAATTGAACTGTAAATTGAATGTAAATAATACCTAACTTGAACTGTAAATTGAACTGTAAATTGAACTGTAAATTGAACGTAAATAATACCTACTTTAAACTGTAAATTGAACTGTAAATTAAACTGTAAATTGAACTGTATATTGAACTGCAATTGAACGTAAATAATACCTACCTTGAACTGTAAATTGCATCAGGTATTTTTTTAGAACTAGCTGTAAAACAATAATTATTAGTGCGTTCAACTACATAGTTTTTAATTACAAAAGTATGTTATGGCCTTTGCAAAGAAATTTTTAAAAGAGAAGGTATTTTGAGAGCAAAAACTTCCCGCCATCTTTCTATAAAAAAATAACATTAGATTACCCAGTGGCCTTTGCTTATCCGGTGGACTTGGGCAAGCAAATTAACAAGCACATACGGAGAAATACTCAAAGGTTTGTCCCGATTTACCTCCAAATGGAATAAGCGTATAGAATTTCATTTGTACATTAGAAACGCTTCGGCTTCATAATAAATGTTATTCCCAAAGTGTGCAGTAAGGTATGACCGTAAAAAGGCGTGATACACATGGTGGCAAAGAATTCTTAATTGGTTTTCCTATGGAAAGAGAAACAAAACAAAACCTTACGATAAAAAAAGAAGAATAAATGGATATCCATTCAGATTTATTAGGAAATGGATCTTTATTTCATGAAAATTGATTATATATGAGCCATGAAGAGAAGTGGATGAGTAACTTAGCTTTAGCATTAACGAGGGGAGAATGTTGATTTTAAAACGGTATATTAAACACAAAGCGGCCAGGTGGAGTACTATTAAAAACTAGCACTAATAATGCTTCTGGTGTTTCTGTTTATTATTTTTGTAATGCAAATTAACTCCATCATTTCTATTTAGAAAAGGTTTGATTTCCTTTATTTAAACAAACTGATTGACTCAATGAATCAGCAATTTTACCCACTGATAATGCTTCTGGTGTTTCTGTTTATTACTTTTAAAATGCAAATTAACTTAATAATTTTTATTTAGAAAATGTTTGATTTTGTTTATTTTTGTGATACAAATAAGTAATACTATTTTTGTACAAAATCTAAACAATAAAAACGATCTTTCTAACCGTGTTTTCTGTCACTTTACGATTGCTATCAATTTTTGTATGCAATTAGGGGGGTTAATGGGTTAATAAATAAAGCCGAGAGGGCAAATAGAGGAAAGGTTGTAAAAGGCTCATTTAGGAGAAGGGCAACAACACTGATTACGAACGCCCTATGATATTATATGCACGTACAAAAGGCCTTGTGTCTAACTTGGGTTGGCATTCGACCTAGTAATTATAAATTTTCTAACATTCTGAAATTCGAATAACCCTAACCCTAACCCTAACCATAACCCTAACCCCAACCCTAACCCTAACCATAACCATAACCCTAACTCCAAATCTAACCCTAACCCAACCCTAACCCTAACCCTAACCATAACCCTAACCCTAACCATAAACATAACCGTAACCCCAACCATAACCCTAACCCTAACCATAACCCTAACCATAACCCTAACCCCAACCCTAACCATAACCATAAACATAACCGTAACCCCAACCCTAACACTAACCCTAACCATAAACATAACCGTAACCCCAACCATAACCCCAACCATAACCCTAACCATAACCCTAACCCCAACCCTAACCCTAACCATAAACATAACCGTAACCCCAACCCTAACCCTAACCCTAACCCGAACCCTAACCCCAACCCTAACCCTAACCCCAACCATAACCCTAACCCCAACCCTAACCCTAACCCTAACCCCAACCCTAACCCTAACCCCAACCCTAACCCCAACCCTAACCCTAACCCCAACCCTAACCCTGACCCTAAGCCACTGCAGACAATACACAAAAGCACGGTCGAGTCACGTTTGAGACACCAGTTCCTAATTATCACCAAAGTTAAGCAACGTAGAGTCTGTTTAGCACTACGATGGGTGACCACATAGGAATACCAGTTGTTCGGTCCAGTCACGTTGGAGGCACCAGTTCCCGTCATATCACCGGGGTTAAGCAACGTAGAGTCTGTTCACTATTAAAAAGGGTGACCACTTAGGAATATCAGTTATACAGTCAAGTCACGTTGGAGAACCTGGTTCCAGCTATATCAGCGAAGTTAAGCAACGTAGAGTCTGTTCATTACTAAGAAGAGTGACCACTTAGGTCCAGTCATGTTGGAGGCACCAGTTTCTGTCATAACACAGAGGTTAAGCAACGTAGAGTCTGTTCAGTACTAAGATGGGCGACCATTTAGGAATATCAGTTATACAGTCAAGTTACGTTTAAGATACTGGTTCCTGCAACATCACTGGGGTTAAGCAACGTAGAGTCGTTTCAGTACTAAGATGGGTGACAACTAAGGAATATAAGTTATACAGTCAATGATGATGATGATAATAATAATAATAATATTAATAATAATAATAATAACATTAAGTACTGAACTCAGAAACCTAAAAAACACAAGAAAAAAAAAACTGTAAGTCTCTGACGGCAAGTTATCCAAATCTACTGGAGTGCCAGAGGAGACTTTCTGTCACTCTGTCTTCAGGAATTACCACCGGTCGTTGGCAGTTTGCTAATGACAGGTGTGAGAGGTGGAAGCAGCAGGGTGAAAACCCAAGGAGATGTTGCACCAGACAGTCCTTGACTGAAATGGTGCGGAACTTGCTGGAAGTCAGAGGAGACTTGTTGTCACTTTGACTCCGGCATAAAACCGCTTGTTGCTGGGGGCGAAGGTGCCTGGTGATTGGTGTGAGATCCAATAATAATAATACTGGAAGTCAGAAGAGACTTGTTGTCACTTTGACTCCAGCATAAAACCACCGGTTGCTGGGTGCGAAGGTACCTGGTGATTGGTGTGACATCCAGTAATAATAATACTGGAAGTCAGATGAGACTTGTTGTCACTTTGACTCCAGCATAAAACCACCGGTTGCTGGGTGCGAAGGTGCCTGGTGATTGGTGTCAGATCCAGTAATAATAAAGATAACCTTTTTATTTAAATAAAATAAAATCGTTTCCGCAGTTTTTTTTTCTCCCTTTGCCCTGGCCGAGTGCCCCACCCCCGCCCATAAACGTACACCCCCGGCCCGTCATTAAGACAGATGCCCCCCTCCAATCCTCCCCACCCTCATTCACACAATCCCCCCTCCACTCAACCCCCGCCTCCCTCCCCCTCCGTCGGTCCGAATTTCAAAACAAAATCCTTAAAATCCGATTGACACGGTTTTTTCGAAAAAGTTCCTTCCCTTTCCGAACCTGGAACTCAAAAGCCCCGAAGAATTCCTCCGAACCCCCCGACCCTCCTCTAACCCTTAACCCAAACACCCACGCAACCACCCTCTCGCTTCTGGGAAGTCCACTTGGGTCTGCCGGCAGGCAGTTGGACTATGGAATTTGCGAATACGGGAATTCGAGATATGCTTTTTTATACTGAATTCATTTCTAATGCTTTTTAATGCTAAATTAATTTCTAATGTTTTTTAATACTAAATTCATTTCTAATGTTTTTTAATACTAAATTCATTTCTAATGTTTTTTAATACTAAATTCATT
>JAUZSX010323059.1:0-11525 GCA_034780655.1 Idiosepius hallami | reverse complement strand
TATATATATATATATATATATATATATATAAAGAGAGAGAGAGAGAGAGAGACAGAGAGAGAGAGAAATAAACAAACACACACCACGAAAGTAAATAATCGGAAAAAACTTTTTAGAAACACGGAGCCAACAAAACCCAATTCCATACAATAAATCAATTGATTTTTTTTCACCATAAAATAGAACATATATCAAATAATACACTCTACCGATTTTCGACAATAGTTACAAAATAATAAAATAAAAATAAAAAAGTGAAATTCCGGAATAATTAAATGCAAACACAGAATCAAACTTAGGAATTAAGTTTATTATTCGGACTTTTGTCCTCATCTTAGTAGTTTTTTTTTTTTATGTTTCTACACTACGTTTCGGCCTAGTCTCCCTCGGGCCGTCTTTAGGTTTTTTTTTTAACCGTAACCCCAGATAGGGATGCTGACAGAATCAAACATTCTAAAGTGTATTTATTAAACAAATTAACATTTCTGTTTCTTTGTTTTGTGTTTAATGGCATATCATTATTTTTATATACACATAGTTATTTTACTCATAGTTTTTTTGCACTGTTTAATCCTTAGCTGGAGGAAAGATTCATACCTTTCCCAAGGTTATTAGGGGACATGCCAACATAGAAGGAGCGACTTGGATTCGAACTTGCATTATACGATTCCTATGTCTGACTGCTTATCCACTTAGCCACCACGTCGACGGCCCCTTCACAATTTGTCATCTTTTCTACCTTCGTGTTTTGTGTTTAATGGCATATCAACCTATTTTAGGTCATTTAATGCAGAGAACAATTATTTTTAATGAAAGTTATTTTGTACACATATATTTTTTTTTCTAAAATAACACAATTTGTACTAATTGATCCATAGCAGGAGGAATGAGGGGATTCATACCTTTCCTAAGGTTATTAGAACGTTGAGATTTATACTTTTTTCAAGGGGTCTTAGTCCAAATGTGAACTACAAGGATTCGAACTCGCATATTACGTTTCCAAAGTCCCAAGTAAGCTTAATCTATTCAAAAAAATATATATCTTTACCTATGAATATAAACTTTTACAAGTTGTTTGTTTTGTGCTTAACGGCTTATCAACCTTTTTATGCCATTTTAATGCCGAGAACAATTACTTTTCATTTGATTCTATGAATATTATTTTTTTTGCACACATAGTTTTCTTTTAATTACACAAGTTGCACTATTTAATCCGTAGTGCAGACCGTAAAAACAGCTTACTGTTATCATGATTTCATTATAAAGATGAAAGCCCAATGAAGGTTTTTTGGCTTATTTAGTATAATTTGTTTGTTTGTTAATTTTGTGTTTAACGGCATATTAACCTTTTTTGTCATTTTAATGCCGAAAACAATTACTTATGATAAACGTCTTTTTATATACACATAGTTATTTTACACATAGTTTTTTTTTGGCACTATTTAATACTTAGCTGGAGGAAAGATTCATACCTTTTCCAAGGTTATTAGTGCACATGTCAACATAAAAGGAACGAATTGGATTCGAACTCGCGTACTACGATTCCTAAGTCTGATTGATTATCCACTTGGCCACCATACGTCGATGGCCCCTTCATAATTTGTCATTTATTTTTATATTAATATTTGTAGGTATCTTTTCTACTTTCGATGGCCGAATCTTTTATTTCCCTTTGCCTTTTTTGTGCGCGACTTTAAAAAAAAAAAAAAAACTCTCTCGTTTCTGCTCTTTTTATCTTATTTTTTTTTAAATTTGTGCTACCTCTTTTTTTTATTTCTAATGGACATTTTTTCCCTCAAATCTTAATCCTAAAGCTTTCCAATCCTGAGTTTTACGCCAGGATGCGTGTCGTCTGCATCAATCAATAGTTCTTCTTTTTGATTAACTGCTTACTATTTATTTATAAGTCAGTTACTGCAGCAGCGTTTAGCGCCTTCCTTCTTTCTTTCTTTCTTTCTTTCTTCTTCTTCTTCTTCTTCTTTGTATTATTTCTTTTATCGTATTCTTCTTTTTCTTCTTCCTTTTCTTCTTATTCTGCTTCTTTTTCTTCTCCTTCTTCTTTTTACACTTGTTTTATTCTTTGTCTTATTTTTTTTATCTTCTTCTTCTTCTTCTTCTTCTTCTTCTTCGTTCTTTCTTTCTTTTATCGTGTTCTTCTTCTTTTTCCTTGTCTTCTTCATTTTTTCTTCTCCTTCTTAGATCAATAATATGCAACAAAATAATGCAGATGTCGGTATAAATACTAGTCCATTTTAACAATAATTCACATTATAGGATAAACTTTTACCCAAAGATATAGTATTAAAAGTGGTATATGATAATAATAATCGACACCGGGCGTTTCCAGAGTGGGAAGACTTTGCAAATGGCGGGTGCGCAAAGTAGACACATAAAAAAGAAAGTCAAAGGAAATGTTGACTAATACAGTTGATTAGAAGACCATGTTGGGGTCGATATATCAACCCTTTAGGTTCCAAAGGTTTAAATCTCTACTACTAATTTTACAAAATTAAAATTGTCTTCGACCAAGATTGATGAATTCTATTATTTTCTTAAATCCTTGAGATGTGGTATGGTTATCTTTATAAGTATTTTTCGGACTACTGTTCTCATCTTTGTTTTTATTTGTTTATAAATCCTCGAGATGAGGTATGATTAGTTTTATAAGTATTTTTCGGACTATTGTCTTCATCTTTATTTTTATTTGTTTCGAAATTCTTGAGATGAGGTATGGCTAATTTTATACGTAATTTTTTAACTATTGTTCTCATCTTAATCAATAATTTTGTTAAACCAAATAAAAATAAAGATGAGGACAATATTCCGAATAATACTTGTAAATTAATCATACCTCATTTAAAGAATTCAGAAACAAATAATAATAAAGACGAGGACAATACTCCAAATAGTACCTATGAAATTTATCATACCTATTTTATTACATGTTTGTTCCTGAATTTCAGAAGTATAAAATTAATCATACCTTATCTCAAGAATTTCGAAACTAATAAAAATAAAGATGAGGACAGTAGTCCAAAAATTACTTATAAAACTAATCATAGATCATCTTGGGCAGCG
This sequence comes from Idiosepius hallami, assembly GCA_034780655.1. Classification (NCBI taxonomy): domain Eukaryota; kingdom Metazoa; phylum Mollusca; class Cephalopoda; family Idiosepiidae; genus Idiosepius; species Idiosepius hallami. The sequence continues at coordinate 8,447 of JAUZSX010323059.1, read as the reverse complement.
TCGGTGGAGCATTGGTAAAAGCTCGGGCTATGAAATCGTATTACGCGAGTTCAAATCCCAGTCAAAATCATTACATTCACATTCAGCTGCCTCGGGTAGATGGGGCTCGTTTACTAGAAAGAGCATCTCAGCTAGGTGAAGGGTAACACTAAATTTAAAAGCCCGAGTAAGAGCACGTAAAAAATGGACTTGTGCCAACCTTGGTTTGGTACTCTACCAAGTAAATATGTATATATTCTTTTGGTCTGATGACCATGCACACGAGAAATTGACAGTCGCTTTCTCCTTCTCTTCACTCTGTCTACCGTCAATCGGTCTATTTTTTTCCCTTTTCTCTTGTAACTTAAGGGACGAAAATTAGAATTGAGCTTTGTTTTTGTTTGTTTTTGTTTTTTGTTTTGTTTTTTTGGGGGGAGGGCGGATTACTTTTCTTTTTTTTCTGTTTTTGTTAATTTTTTTTAAATTTTTTATCTTTCTTTCTTTTTACTTGATTTATTTATTTTCATTTTTATTTTTATCATTGTTCTTTTTTTTCTCCAAAACTGAAAACTCCCAAATAAAGTTACCATAAATTTATCTCGATCGAATCTGGCCAACTTACTTCGGAGAAATACAATTTGCATACATGCATATAAATTTTGAAGGCTGACAGGAATCCATTAACATATACATACATACATACATACATACATACATACATACATACATACATACATACATTATATATTATTATGTTATAAAGCCCATTTTAATAGATATTCTCCTGACGATCCTAAGGTTAAAACCCTTATCTTAAAATATATATATATACAGGGGTTGGACAAAATGATGGAAACACCTGTAAATTAAGCATGTAATTTAAACCACTTTTAAAAATTGAAAATAAATTATAAAAATCTTATTTTTTTCTTATTTCTGTTAATTGTTGTCCTGAATTAATTGGTTCAATTCAGCTTTTTTAGTTTAGATATTTTATATTAGAAAAAAAAATGAAAATGGCCGATCTATTAGATTTTAGAAATGTCAAGGTGTTTCCATTATTTTGTCTAACCCAATGATTTTCAAGTTAATCCTTATAACTAATTTTTTTTGGTAATTTTTACATTACAAAAGATCTGTGAAGCCAAGGAGCATTGCGGGCCCCTAGGGAGCTTGCGGCAGTTTAGGGGTCTGCAGGGGCCTTAAGCACTGCCCTGGTTTGAGTCATTAAATATACTTGCTTTTATGCTTTGAAAGACTCCGAAACAACAAATGAACTCATTCGCAGCTGGTTCTTAAAATTATTCTTAAAGAAATTAATTTACCATAGATCAAAAAGAAAACAAAAAAATTAAAACAAAAAATAAGAATAAATTGTTTACTTTCTTCCTATAATAATAAAGTTATGTTTTGTATTCTGATCTGGTTTGTTCCCCTTTTTTTTTTTTTCAAAAAGATTCATTGTATTAAAACCATATGGCTGCCTTAAATAGGTCCACCCTTTCCTAGACTAGATTTAAAAAAAAAATGTTTTTATTCATCCTTCTAAAACACTGCTTTACTATTCAATTGTTACTTTGCCAATGTATATCAGTTTTTGTTTTGATTTTCAATCCAGCATTTGTCAAGCCTCATTACCTTTGCAATTTGAAAAGAGATCTAAACTTAAAATATAAATACAATTGTTCACTTTTCTGAATGTTTTTATGGTGAGAGAATGACTGACTAACATGGTAATCGCTTCTGGTTAAATAACTGCTTGTCAAAGTGTTAGCGGAAGTACCCCGAGTCCTGCCACTATTGAGCGGAGGGGTATGACACAATGTTTATTAGAAAACCTCTAACATGAAAAACAAGCATTATTGCATTGGATTTTCTTGTGTATTTAAATGAAATATAGTGAATTATTCAGCCAAAATAAGAATTTCTTTTATGGTTAAATATATTTCCATAATACTGAATTTTAACACCCATGGGTGCCATATTTAGTGGTAGTTAATTCAAACTGCATATGATCACCCATAGGTGCCATATTTAGTGGTAGTTAGTTCAAACTGCATATGAACACCCATGGGTGCCATATTTAGTGGTAGTTAGTTCAAACTGCATATGAACAGCCATGGGTGCAAAAATACACTAATACCAAACAAAAGTAACAGACTAATCAGGATTTTAACTCTGCTTTTGTAACACTAAAAAATATTTTTCTACGTCTATTTATAGACTTTTGTTCTTGTTCTTATCATTGTTATCTTCACAACACCTCGTCTGATAAACCATAGGGCTTCCTACAGGTGATTAAACTTGGGGACATTATTGTCTTTATCCCAACAGAATTTTGAACTTAAAACTTTATTCAAAGCACGAGTAATCGCGGGTAGTTTTTCTTTTGCTAACCAACATCAGATTGGTGTTAAGTCTAGAAATGTAATCTTAGTAATTATTGTCTTCGGACTTATAGCACAACGGATAAGGATTAAGTGAGCATTGTTCGAAGTTGAAAGTTACAATCGTACACTAAGGCAATATTTACTATCTACTTTTAGATTTACTATTTAACATCGTTAACAGAATGAGAGCAGTCGATCCTGTTATTTGAATAAAAGATACAGTTCAAAATTCTGTAAAGAATCCCAATTACCTCAAAATGGTTCCTGAGATCGACCACCTAAAGAAAGCCGAAAGGTTTATGTGAAGCTAGCAACAAAAAGGATGAGGACAATATTCCAAAAAAAAAAAAAAGAAAAAATCTACAACTTATGAAGTCTTATTTCGAGAACTATGAAACTATATTATTTAGTTTATTATATGAAAGTATTAATGATAAGAATAAAGAATGAAGACAACAGTCAGAAAAATAGATCTGATTTTTCGTCTGCAAATATTAAAGACTGGTAAGATCTGATTTAAGAGAAATCTCAATTTCTTTTTTCCCAGTTATATTTTCGTGACAAAGTGTTTCAGACATTTAAAAGCTCTCGGGTGAAATAATTATCTCTATTTTTGGAAATTACTCAGGAATCCAAAACCAATAATTAATTAATAAGCGAATTATGAATTTATCCATTTTAGAACGATATTTCTTTTTAGTTTCACATGAATGAACATTACACAGTAGACTGAATGATTGTATGCATCACCCACACAAATACATCGAATGAAGATAAAAAAAAATTGCCGCGGCTATGGCAAGAACAAACTTTCTTCCTCTCTTTACGTAGAATAAAGGTCACGTGACAATTAGCTAATCACTAACCAACATTAAAAACGACTCAAATAGATGACTAGCAAAGTAATTAATTGAAATTATACTTGTAATGTCCATCGACGTATTATGAAAGACACGTTCAATGAAATTTATAATTATCATATTAAGAACAAAAATATGATTTTTTTTATCCTTATTTATGAATTAATAAGCATTTAACCTCAATGGCACGCCAATTGAATTCTAGAAGCAATTTTGATTAACAAAATTTTTTTATCAGTCCGTCAAAGATGGCTTCTATTAAAACTTTTTAAATGCAATAGATCGTTCAGAAACTAATTGGCAATTTTATGTTTTATGTTTTTAAATTGGATTTACTAATGAACTTAAAACATACCAAATAAAAATCAGCCATTATTTTTCTAATATCATAATATTTTTCTCAACCTGAAATGCAGAAAAAAAACGTTTGTAAAACGTCTTTAAAAACATATTACCTCAAATTGGTCAATAGTATTTTAAGTGTTCAACAAAATGTCAATTATATATTTTTAATATAAATTTTTAGTCTAAAACAGTGAAAAAAATTAAAAATATCAACATTTTTAAACCTTAATTGTGAGTAAATCTTTTCAATAAAACATTTTTTAAGCATTTTTTCAGTTTTTTAGAAATATTTTTTCCACGAGAAGAAAACCCAAACCAAACTAAACACGTTTAGTAATCAGAATACAACAAATTGTTAAGGTAGGTTACTACTGTGCAATTCTAACGTTTTAACATAGGTATTTCGCCTGGAGTAGTAAATAACTTTGCTGGCTATAAACAGATAAATAGGAGATATTTGATGATTAAATCTTGCCCAATGCTATAAACCATATAATTCTATTCATTTCCTGGGATTTCCGAAAGGAACGGTCAGAATTATCTACATTATTTATAGTTTTCAGGTTATTACCTTTGAGCACACGTATTTGCATCAACGAAAACGTTGTGCATGTGCGAAGTAGCTAAATAAATATTAAAACTAGTTATATTCTTTTTAGTCGGTTGATATATGTGTTGAAGAAGAAAAAGAATTTACAAATACAATCAAGTAAATTATGAATAATTTTTTTTATTAATTATTAACAAATTACTGATAAAGTAACTCAGCCAAAAGAATGTGGATTCTTTTAAATTGAAACGATCATAAGGAGTGAATAAAAATGTTGTACTCTTTGTGTAATTATATCCAACTGGCAAGAGTAAAGAAAATACCATAACTCAGTTTAAGGACATTTAAATGTTTTCGTCACTGACCATTAACAGGATAATGGCCTCGGAATGAAACATTAGAGTGTCGAAAAAATTAATTATCATATTAATATTTTCTCTTACTTGTCCAAACTTGTTCCTGCTTTTACATTCATGTACGTATTTTTATGTAAGTTCCAATGTTTTGATGCCCTTAATTTCTTTAACAATCGATGATTATTAATAAATTTTAATAATTTGCATAGTCTGCAAAATAAATATAGAAGTTATCACGCCCAATCTAAAGGATTCCGAAAAACAAACTGAAATAAATTACGCACAAAAATCAAATTAAAACAAAAATAGGGAGAATGATCGTTTCAAAATGTACCAAAGGTAATGATATGGCTCGAATGATAAAAAAAAGAGTCCAAGTCCCCTTGAATAACCTTAAAGCAGTCAGTGTTTAAAAGGTTCTGTTGAATATTACCTTCATCTGGGTTTAGAAACAATACCAAGCGTTAACCATTTTCTCGATTCTCTATGTTTTTTTATTATCTTCTACCTTGGGCGCACCTCACACCACCCGTCACGCCCTCACCGTCCCGCGACATCAGCTTTGCACTCTGACTTGTTGGCTTTAGCGTCGACGTGGCGCAGAGAATTATATTGGATGTCGTTTACAGCATGGCTGATGAGGCAAGCAAGGAAGGGGCTGAGGAATGAACAGAAAGACATTAGACTGGACACAGGGCTGAAGGCGGTAGACTGAATGAATATAGAGAGACGGTGATTGCGGAAGAGAGAAAAAAAAAGGGTTGTTTTATCGATTTCTTCCTTATCAACATGAGGAGCCAATCGCTTCTCTTTTTCTGTGAGCTCCAACCATATTTACTGACTTCTTTGAGGAGAGACTCGACATTGATTTTTTAATACAAATTTTACTTCCCGGGTGCGATGCTATGTTAGCCCTCACGTCTTCTCCACCACATCCAATAGATATGTAAAAACGATTTTGGAACAGGGTTTGTTTTCTATTTGTATATTGTTTTCAATTAAATAATTAATTGCGCATACATTACATTAGTTGCGAGGGTTTTTTAACCTATAAGAAACCAATCATAAAGGCGACGAGGGTGGAGCATTGGTAAAAGCTCAGAAAATGGAATCGTATTATGCGAGTTCAAATACCAGTCAAAACTATTCTATCGACCGTTAGTTCCTTCAGTTAGAGGGGATACATTAACTCGGGAGAATAGCTTATGAAGATGAAGGGCAACACTGATTTCAAACACCCAAAAAAGGTCCTTCGGTTAGGAGCTTGAGCATAGAGCTAGCGATTTTTTTCTTGTAAAAACAAATATGCTATAGAAACAGCAAAAAAAAACAACAAATTTGCTGCCCAATGCACCACTGGATGTAATGGTTTAAGAAGAAGAAACCAATCATAAACTCACCACCACCAGCGACGGTGGAGCATTGGTAGAAGCTCGGGCTGTGAGATCGTGTTAAAACAATAACTTTCACTTTAGAAGCCTTGGGCAGATAGGGCTCGTTAGCTCGGGAGAGCAGTTCATCTAGGTGAAGGGTAACAGCGAATATATAAAGCCCGGGTAAGAGCACGTAAAAATGGCCTTGTGCCAAACTTGGGGTTGCTGACCAAGTAAATATCATATATGATGGATTCTTGAATCTTAATTGCTTTCTTTGCTCTCAATCTTTCTCGTTAGAAATAAAAAAGTTAATTGATTTTAATGATAGCAGATCAATATTTAATGTCAAGTGACTATAGTAATTAGCAATCTGAAATCATTATAATTATCATCATTTATAATTCCACGTGGTTCACACTCAAAGGAGAAAAGGAACCAAACAAAAAAAAAAAAGACAAAACAAAAAAAAGGCTAAATAAACCTTGTTTCTGTTGCAATAAATAAATAAATAATTTTCTTATCGGATTAAAAACAAATACTTAAATAAATAAGAACAAAACAGTTGAGAGAAAATAATAAAAAAGAAATTAAATGAAAAATAGATGACTGCAATTGCCGCCATAGGAAGTTACGCTTACTTGGCTCTCCTCATCAGAAGGGGAGAAAAAAAATAAATCGGTCAAATGTTCATTTATGTTTTTCTGAATCATTGAAATGATGATTTATGTATTTATTGAGCAGACTATAGTCCTCATTTTTATATTTCTTAAATTTACTGTTTTTCTGAATTCTTGAGATGAGGCTTGATAATTTATATAATCCTTATGCAGACTATAGTTCTCATCTTTATATTTCTTAAATTTACTGTTTTTCAGAATTCTTGAGATGAGGCTTGATAATTTATGTATTTATTATTTGGAATATAGTCTTCATTTTTATATTTTTTAAATTCACTGTTTTTCAGAATTCTTGAGATAAGGCTTGATAATTTATGTATTTATTATTTGGACTATAGTCCTCATCTTTATATTTTTTAAATTCACTGTTTTTCAGAATTCTTGAGATGAGGCTTGATAATTTGTATATTTATTATACAGACTATTGTTCTCATATTTGTTAAATTTACTTTTTTGGGGGATCCTGCAGATGATACATGTTACTTTGTATATTTATTATGAAGTCTATAGTCCTCATCTTTATATCTAATAAACTTACTGGTTTTTTGGGTTCCTGAAAAGAAGTAGTTTATATATTCATTATGCGAGCTATAGTCCTCATTGATAAATTTACTGTTATTTGGTTTGTTTGTTTGTGTTTCATGGCATATCAACCTTTTTAGGTCATTTTAACACCAAGAACATTTACTTGTAAATGTTATTTTTATACACATGTTTTTTTTTTTAAATAACACAAGTTGCACTATTTAATCCATAGCTGGAGGGAATATGGGGATTCATAATTTTCCGAAGTTTGATTGCCTATCAACTGGCCCACATCGACCACCCTACTGTTATTTGGAATACTTCAGATGAGGCTTTATATTTGCATATTTATTATACAAACTATAGTTCTCATCTTTATATTTGTTAAATCTACTGTTTTTGGGAAGTTTTGACATGAGGCTTCATATTTGTATATTTATATTATGCAGAATATTGTTTTCTACAGTTTTAATTGTTAACTTTACTGTTTTTCTGGAATCCTAGGTCGCATCTTTGTATTTGTTAAATTTACCATTTTTTAAAACCACAACTTAATAGGCATCCTTCTCTCATTAAAAATGGCCTTGTGCCTAACTTTGGTTGGTACTCGACTAAGTAAATACAGGGACTTCTCCCATTACGCATGTTCACTTTTCACATTTTCGAATTGAAGTGAGGTGAAAACCAACAAGAAATTCGTCACATTAAGCGTTTAGTTTGAATTTACACGATGTCAAGAAAATCAAACTGCTCGCGGCTGGTCAGTATGGTTTAGTTCATTTAAACTGCCACTAGGTGTCAGTAGGTGTTCCTGTGTCTACCACCTTCTCCCTCATTGTTTTCTACTCGCTTGTAGCATCAATACCTTTCCACACCTTTTACCGGATCTTTACAGTCTTTCAGCCTAGATATATTATTTAAATTGGGGCAGCGACGGTGGAGCATTGGTAAAAGCTCGGGTTCTGGAATTGTATTACACGAGTTCAAATACAAGTCAAAACCATTACTTTCACTTTAGCAGCCTCGGAAAGATGAGGCTCGTTAACTTGGGAGAGCAGCTCGTCTAGGTGAAGGGTAACACTGAATGTAAAAAGCCCGGGTAAGCGAACATAAAAATGGCCTTGTGCCAAACTTGGGTTTGTGTTCACCAAGTAAATATGATATTGTTTAAATTCACATTCCGCAAAAAATCACTTTACTCGAGCTCTTCAGGAATGTAACCTTCGCATAAAGTGAGAAATCCCTATATATACAGAACCCAAGCTTTTACCACTGTTTCACTGATGCTGTCTAATCCCATGGAAGGAGGAAAAGTGTTGTGGTGCCGAGTGGTAAGCATCAAGTAAGGGACACGAAGCAGGTGACAATAGTAGATAGAACAATTATACA